>JANHFM010005696.1:192090-202585 GCA_032468115.1 Grayia smithii | reverse complement strand
TTCCAAGGGTTAGGGTTGGGTGGGGGGTTGTAGGATCCAAAGTGCTATAAGCAGGACCATCTATGGGGAGGGAGGAGGTCATGATAAAGACTACAGCTGCTCATAGTCCTGACCTTCAGATGCCCCTGCTTTCAGATCAGGTTGACTGAAGTCATGGTAGTTCTTACTTTAGGAATCCCTGGAATTTGGTTACTCATTGTTATCAAAGAGAGGGTAATTCAGCAAATGTCCACAGCATAGGATGCAGATGAAGACATTGCTTCTTACTTAGCTTTACCAAACAAAACTTCAGATTTCGTTGAAACATTGCCCAGATACTTCCAAATTTACACGGGAGAAAACCTGAATGACCAAAGACCTACATACAAACATCCGCGAAAACCTCAGAAAATATATATATGTTTTATAGAGAGAGAGAGCCAAGGATTTCACTGAGAAGTGAGATATCTATCTGGAAAGCTGATTAGCAGTTGCAGATAGCTTATATAGTAAACTATTTGCTGTAATTTGCTGTAAATTAACCGTTTTATTAATTATAAGTCAGAATATATTGTAAAGAATAATTGTATTATTGGAATTGGACAACCTAATTTTTGTAGTAAATAACCATAGACATTTGGGAAGCAGCTGCTTGGAAAAAAACTCTATTTAGGTGAAAGGATGATAAATAGAAACAAATCTTAGACTAATAAATGTCTAGGATAATATAATAGATGTATGGATGAATGTTATAGATAACTCAGTTTTAGACACCTTCAGAAATTGATCTACTTTTCTGAAAAATTGCACCTATTTCTTTTCAGATATCCCATTGATAACGATATGATTGTTGTAGTTGTTTTAAAAAGCTTAGCAAAAGAATCAAATTGCTTCAGTTTCAGTGAAGATTCCCTAATCTGAAATGTTAGTAGAAGAAAATAGTTCCTCAGTATAAGAAGATATTTTGAGTGCTGAGAAAATTCATTTAAAAGCTGTTGTGTCTGAACTCATGAAGCTGTATAGGAATATAACACCTAGGGGTGACTCCAAGGAGATCCAAAATGCCAAGATAATGGCCATGACTATGTGATCAAAGCCCTATCTCTTTATTACACATATTAAAAGTGGGCACGTCTTCTACTATACAGCTGTAACAGCCCTCTTGACTTTGTGATTCCCCTGATCACAGCAGAGTTCTTTAATTGGTGTTTCTTCTTGTCTAACAATAGGTCATGATCTTTTTCACACAATAAATTATCCACAGAAAGTAGTACTGTCCTATTTGTTCCCTAACGCTTTGCTTTAATGAAACTATAATACAGTACATAGTGAACATTAAGGAAAAGTGTTGGAACATATTCTAAACCTACATGTTAAATAAATTTGATTTAAGAAAGTATAGATAAAGAGGTGGACTTGCAAGCTTAACTGACAGAGATTTCCTGACATTTAATAGAAAAAGAGAGTTCAATGCAGCTTGGGATGGGATGGGATGGGATGGGATGGGATGGAATGGAATGGAATAGAATAGAATAGAATAGAATAGAATAGAATAGAATAGAATAGAATAGAATAGAATAGAATAGAATAGAACAGAATAGAATTCTTTATTGGCCAAGTGTGATTAGACACACAAGGAATTTGTCTTTGGTACATATGCTCTCAGTGTACATAAAAAGACAAGATACAAGAGCTTCCATGTTCATGGTCTGAAATGAAGAGTCAACATCTTATCTTTCTTCCCTCCAGATTTTCATGGGGAACATTATATTCTTGAATTGAGTACCAGTTTCAAAAGGGGAAACCATTTAGTAGTTAAGTTAAAGTCAGTGTGGGCATCTTCTGTCCTTTAATATGCTTGCATGCCTTTGCCAAACTTACAATCTTTTAACATTCTCATACACTCAACATCTGCAAGATGGAAAAGTAAAGGCCAGGAAAAAAAATATATAGTTATAAAGAAATTTTCTTTACTAAATCTTTCGGTTCTTTCTTGTTTGTCTTTTTAAAGCTGTCTGGAGAAGGAAGACCTTTCTTATTTCTTTTCTTTGGTGGGAAGTATTTGTGGTTCCTCACATAAATATGACTGGGAAAATGTTTATAACATTTTCTCACTACAATCTTACTATTTTTTTCTAAATTTCTAAGCATTTTTTAAAAAATGTGCCCTTGCATGCAGATAAAGACTGATCTATACATGGGAAGACAGCATAATACAGACATATAGCTGAAAGACTATGAATTATGCCTGTCCTGAAAAATAGATATTATATCTGTGAATGGCAGGAACAAAGATGTATGACAATTGTACAAAATACAGCAATGTTATTATCCAGGCTCCCAGTGTGTTGGGTATTTCTAAGGGATTATCATGGAGAAAATCAATTGTAAAGCCAATGCAATTTATTAAATTCTGGGAGGTTGTGATCTCTACTGCACATTTTCCTTTCTCTTTCCACAGGCTTTTGTGCTAGAGCCATGTGGCTGCTTGAAAATTAACATTTTTTTCATATGCTGTAGTAATAAGCATAACATCTTATGTGAGTCACACTTGGACATGTTCCTAAGGTTTGGCCAGTAAATGTATTAGTTTGACACTTTTGGTTTGACACATTTGGTTTGGTTCTTTGGCTCCACAGTAGAAGCCCCAATCATTCAAGTGCTAACCATATGCAGTCCTGATTAGCTTTTCATGATCAGCTGAACTGATTTTTATCAATCTTTTATAATTGATTTTTATCAATCTGGGTTTACTGCATTTTACCACTACAAGTGTTCTATAGAGAAGGTATCAGAATCATTTTGGGTGCTTTTAGAGAAGCTAGAGTACCACTTAAACATAAATGTCTAGTCTAGGGGGAAAAGTACTAGGAGTGATAAGATATCAGTGTTCCAATATTTGAAGGGCTGCCACAAAGAAGGGATCGACCTACTTTCCAAAGCACCAGATGGCAAGACAAGAAGTAATGGATGGAAAGTAATCAAGGTGAGAACCAAGCTAGAACTAGGGAGAAATTTCCTGACAGTGAGAACAATTAACCAATGCAACTGCTTGCTTTAAGAAGTTGTGGGTGCTCCATGACTAAAGGCTTTTAAGAAGAAACTGGCCAGCCATTTGTCTGAAATGGCACAGGGTCTCCTGCTTGAGCAGAAGGTTGGACTAGAAGACTTCTAAGGTCCCTTCTAACTCTGTTATTATAATTATGAATGAAGTGGAATATAGTTAAAGGAAGTCAAAGAAAGGGTTTATTCTTTCATTGTTATCCTACTTTACCCAACTGACTGATGCTCAAAATGACTAGCAATTCCTTGTTGCCTTTTGATTGATGAGGAGCACTTCTTTGTTTAATGTGGGTGAAGGATCAATTTGTTTCCCTTTATGCATGGTTGACAGTGAATGCTGTTTTGTAATAGAACAGCTTTCTTCGATTTTAACTCTTGAGTATTTTAGCCATGGGCGGTAACATATTGTCTCAAATCCCAACTTCAACCATTGAAAATATTATACCACTTTTTCAAAGTCAGAGGCCAGACTGCTTAGTCATCAGAATTACCAGAAATGGTAGGCCTGTTTTGTGACATTTTCAAGCCCTTTTAAAATTAAATGTGCAGCCAGACATAAAATCTGCAGTTCCAGATGTTTTTAACTGTATGAAATTGAAAGTAAAGCAAATTCTTAACTCTGACCACATATATCCATATCTTCCCATCTCCCTTGCCAAGAATCCCCTCACAGAATACATGGCCATTTCCTGTAGAAATGTTCACCCATATTTCCAAGTTTTGCTGAAGTCTGTAGTTCAGTAGTAGAGCCTATGGTTTGTATATAATAAATTCCAGATTTAATTCATGTATTGCTATTACCTGGCTTGGTGCTCCAGAGTCTCTCCCAGAATCATAAGATATTATGTATAGAGATCTTACTCTGTATTATGTATAGAGATCTTACTCTTGCAATGGACCACAGTAACCGTGAATAATTTTTAAATCATGTGCATGCAGATAGATAGACAGTTTGCTCAGAGGTCAATCTGTTCCTACAGAGTTTGGTCTCCCTTCATCTATCAAACACTCTATGAGAAACCATGAGGTCTTAAACCTCATGTGACTTCTAGTTCTGACTTAGACACAGAGTCAGCTGATGACCTTAGGCCAATCAGATTGTCTCAGCGCTAGAAAGAAGGCAGTCAAAAGACACACTCACACACTCTACATATAAATAGTAATTCCGCTCATGTACTAATGACAATGATATTCAGTATGATTTTTTTATTTTATTTAGTTTGTCAAATATGTACGAGAAAACAGGTATAAGTATAAACATGGACATGAACACAGGAAATGAATACGAATAAATGGGGACAGTAGGACAGGGACAGTAGGCACGCTGGTGCACTTATGCACATTCCCTTACATACCTCTTAAGAATAGGGTGAGGTCAACGGTAGACAGTTTAAGGTTAAAGTTTTGGGGGTTTGAGGATGTAACAGAGTCAGGTAGTGCATTCCAGGCATTGACCACTGTTGTTATTCAATGAAGTAAACACCTCAGCCATTCAAAATAAAATAAAATCTGAACTTGGTATTTTCATATAAGCATTCACCAAAATGTGTAACATAGGTAGTCCTCGATTTACAACCATTCATTTAGTAACCATTCAAAATTACAACAAAATGACTTATGATTGCTTCTCACACTTATGACCATTGCAGCATCACCATGGTCACAAGATCAAAATTTGGGCACATGACATGTATTTATATATCTGAAAGTTACACTGGGGT
The DNA here is from genome assembly GCA_032468115.1 of Grayia smithii. Classification (NCBI taxonomy): domain Eukaryota; kingdom Metazoa; phylum Chordata; class Lepidosauria; order Squamata; family Grayiidae; genus Grayia; species Grayia smithii. The sequence continues at coordinate 197,822 of JANHFM010005696.1, read as the reverse complement.
CTTGGGGTCATGTGATGACCATTTGTAAGTTCCCAGCTGTCTTCCAACCAGCAAAGTCAATGGGGGAAGCCAGATTCACTTAACAACCACATGATTCACTTAACATGATTCATGATTCATTTAACAACTGATCATAAAACTCACTTAACAGTTGTCTTGCTTACAAATGGAAACTTTGGACTCCATTGTGGTCATAAGTCAAGAATTATCTGTATATAGATTGACTGTTTCTTTTTCCTTCTTTCTAATTTTTATTTATTTTTTTATACTTTTGACTTTGTTCATATTTGCATATTTCAATCACAGAATCTTTATATAATCTGATCCCTTTTAAATGTTTTAGTAGACTATAGATTACTTTAGAATCTTAACCCACAATTACTTGAATTTTAAACATATTATGAATATAATAGTATACTGTATAGTACGTAGATACTGTCAAAATCTGACAGAAAATGGGGTTTTTTATGACATCCGTTTCAAGAACAATTTTTTATTTAAAACACAAAAATAAATCTTGCTTGGCTAATTTGCTTAGGGAGGTCCATGAGAAGATGACTTCCAAGAAATGCAGAAAATAAAATGTTCCTCCTGAGAAAATGTACATGACTTCCAATGAGTCCATGGCACGTCCATGACCATCATCTGCTGAATGCATATATGGAAAAGAACCCAATTCCTAATGCTGTTCTACTCACTACTACTACTACTACTACTCCTTCTTCCCATGTTTACAGGGTATTCTCTCATTTGCTGTCCTTCATTCACCATTTTATAATGATCTCTACCTTCTTCCTTTCCTCCATTATTTATATTTTTTTAATTAATGCACAAAATAAACAATACAAAGTACAAATCTCTGCATATAATTAATAATAATAATAATTTATTTAATTTATATGCTGCCCAACTCCCAGAGGACTCCGGGTGGCTCACAACAGAGTATAACAATATCAGAAAATTTAAAAGTTAGAAAAATGAATTAAAACAACAAAAACAAAAAAGAGCACACACATCTCCTCTGGGCTGGATCTCGCAAAACCACAACAGCGAGATCAACGGTCCCAATTCTCCGTGAGCTGCACTGGCTTCCTATCAGTCTCTGGGTGCAATTCAAGGTGTTGGATATTACCTATAAAGCCTATATGGCTCAGGACCAGGTTATCTCCAAAATCGTCTACTACCCTGCCTCTCCGTGCAACCAGTAAGTTCCCACGGAGTCAGTCACCTCTGGGTTCCATCAATGCCGGCTGACAGGCCCGTGGGAAAGGACCTTTTCTGTGGCTGCTCCAGCTCTCTGGAACCAGCTACCTCCCGAGGTCCGGACTGTCTCCATCCTACTGATCCTCTGCAAAGTAGTCGGCAGGCATGGGGCTCTTGATCTCTCTATTGTGATCTAGCGAGATCTGGCCCCCAACGGGATATGAATGTTTTCTTGCTGTTTTATTGTTTTAAACTGCTTTTAAATTTTGTATACTGTAATTTCTTTGTTTTTTATTGTGAGCCTCCCAGAATCCTCTGGGAGTTGGGCGGCATATAAATTTAATAAATAAATAAATAAATAAATAAATAAATAAATAAATAAATAAAATAGTCACTCATAGGAAGCTGGGAGAGGAAGTAAACAAAGCTGCTATTGGGGTGGGAGTGGGGGAAGAAGGGGCAGCAAATTATGAACATGCATTGCCACAACATGTTGCAAACTCTCCCCTTCCCCATCTTGTGCTGAAACATCCTATACAGAAGTAGAGCTTGTCTCATGAGATTGCAACGCATATTTTGTCCTTTGGATGAACATCTCTATTGGGAAAATACAGTGGATGATTTTCATTTTAATTTGTACTTACATACTCCTAGTCAATCCCTATATCAAGATCAGAGCAAACACATCTGAACTCAGTATGGCTAACAAAAATGTAGTTTTTATTTATTAAACATCAGCAAATAAACAACAGGAACAATTTACATTCATTATACATCTTTATCAAAAGGGCACTGAATTTTCTTGAGTCACTAGAAACAGAACTGTGGGAACATGAGCAGGGACAGTACGAAAGAGGAGCCTTTAGTTATACCACCTTAAGCCTTTTTTATGCAAAATAGTAGCAGAATACAGATGGAAAGTAGGACACCGGGTAATCCTTCCTGGATTATGAACAAAGAATTTGGTGGATGGGGATGTCAATCACAGCTCATTGCAAAAGTCCCTGTTTCCACAGTTTAAAAATTTTGCTCTGAGTCATCACTTACACATGATTAGATATTTAAACCAGTAAACAACATAGCTGTTTGTGCTGGGGTGAAGAATTCCAACCAACCACCAACATAAATGTGCATATTAAATTAACTTTTGCATTAAGACCTTGCAAAGAATGAGTAGAATTTGAACAGTATAGATTCTTGGAAGTATAGATTTTTTAAAGTTTGTTGTTGTTAGTTGCAAAGTCGTGTCCAACCCATCGTGACCCCATAAATTTTCAGTCACAAATGTCAAAGAGAAAATTATGCCTCAAGATTTATTCCTACATTTTCATCAACAATGATTTGTTTGTTCCTCAAAACTTGAAAAAATGCTCAACAGAGCATTTTAGGAGGATAAAAACATGGCTTCACTTTGTTTGGACCTCCCATTGAACTCAATGCCCTCTCTCATGATCCTCAGGAAGCTAAGAAATCAAAGGTGTTCCAGATACCTTTTGCAAAGCAACAATCAACTAATTAAATATATGAGTAATTTAAAACAAGGGATTTCACATGTCAAAATAAAATGAATCATTCTATATGAAAATAGCTCTAGGGTATTTCCAATGTAAAGACATATATTGTAAGCCTACAACAACACAAACTTCTTATTTTTAGGTACTACATATAATGAAAGATTCAAAAAGCTGGAAGATGATAATTTGGAAAAAATAAAAATAGTTTCAAAGCAACTTTGCACAAGTTCCATAGTGTTTAAAATATATGTTAAGAGTATCAAACAAATCCATGGGAACCACAAAGCAATAGAGAAAGATCATTAGATGTTTAGAACTTAATCAACTGCTACCAGTTTCATTATTATATAATAGAGGTTCATATTAAAATTACATGTGTACCAGGGGTGAAATCCAGCAGGTTCTAACAGGTTCTAGAGAGCTGGTAGTGGAAATTTTGAATAGTTTGGAGAACCGGCAAATACCATCTCTGGCTGGCCCCAGAGTGGGGTGGGAATAGAGATTTTGCAAAATCCTTCCTCCAGGAGGAGAGGGAATGAAGATTTTGCAGTATGCTTCCCCTGGAGTAGGGTGGGAATGGAGATTTTGCAATATCCTTTCCCTACCACACCCACTAAGCCACATCCACAGAACCGGTAGGGGGAAATTTTGGATTTCACCCCTGATATGTACAGTTACTAACAATAATTAGGGTACAAAATCTTAGTTGACTTTGTTGCAACATGATTTTGTTGAATTAGCATCTTAAAATAATTTTATATGATTCAATACCTGTCAGATGGAAATTTGATTCATTATTTGGAAGAACAGATTCTCACACATTAGAATAAAGACCAAGCCACAAAACCTAGTTAGATTCATAAAGGTTTTAGAACTCTTCATCTGAAATACAAGAGACAGACTAATGAGAATTTAGAACTCATAAATTACAGAGCAGCAGATGGAATAGCTAAGGGCTATGCATCTTAATATGGAAACAGGCTTTTTAACAACTCCATGTTTATTTTATTGTTTGCAGTTCACAGTTCCCTCAATTTACACCATGGCATTAAATAATAGCAGGACTGGAAAAAATAAAACTTCAGCTAGACCACTGATTATCAGGTTTTATATTGTGAGAAGTAAATTCTTCTCCAAGTACTAGTCAAGGATTAGAAATAAATGTTCCTTTTTAAAGCTTGATCAGGCTATATAATATAATTAGTACTACAAGCAGGAAATTATCTCATAATTAAATGATGGGAATTTTAATAAGAGGAACCTATTTTTATGGAAATGAAAATGAAAAAAATATCTTTTGCAGTTTTCTAAGAAATCCACATACATTGGCAAGGGAAACTTGCTTTATTGTTAAAGGAAGAAGGTAATAGCATGTTTTATTTTGAATATATATGATATATTATCTATTATTGGAGACCTATTTCTATAAATCAGCAGAGCTTAATAGTCTAAACCACTGTTTCTCATCCTTGACCATTTTAAGGTAAGTGGACTTCAACTCCCAGCCAGCATACAAAATTCAGTTAAGGAATCTCTAGATCAGGGCTGTCAAACTCCTGGCCTGTGAGCCGAACGCATCATGTGTTGGCTGCGCCCACGCCCAGTGTAGCAAAGAAGAAAAAAAAGTCCCGATAATCAAGTGACATCGCCATGACGACATGAGTTTGACACCCCTGCTCTAGATAGTTGCTTATTTTGACCAGCAGTTGAGAATGACAATTGAACATGATTTATCCTTGTTCCCTGTACTTTCTTGTCACTGGATTCTTTCAGAGACAGGAACCCAATTGATTCAGAAAGAGGTGGACTGTTATTTCATGTCTTTTATTTCAATTCTTAATTGGGAGCAGATCAAGTGTGAGAAGTAATATTTCATCCCTTACTTTGAAAGCTGCATTAAGTTGTACTAAATAAGGATGATCTTCCCTCTCCATTTTGAACTGTTTTGTTTGGATTCCCCTGACTGAATACCAGTGAGAATGAAGAAAACAATCCTGGAATCTCATAAGGAAAACAAATAGACTTGGATCTGATAAACCCACCTTTTGGAACATATCCCTGAGAATGTTAGTAGAGATGCTTGTGAAAAAGGTAGAGTACACATTGATGTGTGCCAGGGGAGGTATTAACTTACCTTTGCTACCAGTTTGTAAATGTAAGCATGTGTGCCTCCTCCATGCATGTGCAGAGCCTTCTGTGCATGCACAGAAGGTCAAAAATGGGATGTGATGACGTCCGGTTGGGTGGCCGGAGCCTCCCGCCACCAGCACTACCGGATCATGTGATCCGGATAGAGCCAGCTGAATTTCACCACTCATTTTTAGAAGCATAGCTAAGGTGGATGTGATGTAGGGAAGATCTGCCTTCCTGCCCCTAAATTCAGATGATCTTAATTTCCTTGTGAGCCAGTGAATCTGAGGGATTTCTGTTTCACTTGAGAAATTTCCTCCAACTAGATAGCCATTACTGGAAATAAAATATTGAACAAAGTTGACCTTTAGCCCAATTCAACATAAAGTAGATACTCAAGCTTCCCCTGACTTATGGCCAAAATTCTGAAATTATGACCAAAATTATGTTGCACTCATCAGAATAGTGCAGGAGAGTTTCTCTTCTCCAATATTACTTATAGATATTTGGCTTTTCTGAACTTTATTATTACTTAGAAGAACTGGTAACAAATCATAAAAGGAACAAAGTTGGTTCTTTGTTATCAATGCAGAAAACATAATGTCAAACAAATGCCTATTTAATGTTTGGAATACTGTATTTAATACACCACTATTATGAGACCTGCATATTGGCAAGTATCCCTTATACTTAAAATACTTAAAGTGAATTTGAATAGAAATATGTTAGCCAATGTACAATATTTTAAGACTTGGACTTTAATATTATCAATGTTTTCCAACATTTTCAGCTCCCAGCTGAGGTCCCAATCAGGGGTGAAATCCAGCAGGTTCTGACAGGTTCTGGAGAACCAGTAGCGGAAATTTTGAGCAGTTTGGAGAACTG
>JANHFM010005696.1:165684-191990 GCA_032468115.1 Grayia smithii | reverse complement strand
TTAAAGTTTTATCGTCTCTGTATAATATTAACTGAATATTACAATGAATATTTAAAAATTCGTATCATTAACAGCTTTGGAGCCAAGAATTTTAACCCGATGGGATGTTCACAAATATGCAAGAGAAGCTTACAATTTAGGGATCAGATATATTGGAGGATGCTGTGGATTTGAACCATATCATATTAGAGCAATTGCTGAGGAGCTGGCCCCAGAAAACGGTTTTTTACCCCGTGCATCTGAAAAACATGGTAGCTGGGGGAGTGATTTGAGTATGCATACTAAACCCTGGGTTAGAGCAAGGTAAGTGTACTTTTAATTTTGGTAGTAAAATAATTGATTTAAAATATACCGGTAGTTATTTCTCAACTTATGACAATTGGGACCAGAAATTCTGTTGCTAAATGATGTGGTTAATAAAATGATATCTCTGCTGCCATCCAGTGGTTGCCTGGATTTTTGCAGCTAAGATATTGAAAACTCAATAGAACCAGGACATACATTATCTCTCTGCTGCCATCCAACTGATAAACTGAAAAGTTTTAAGATCATTTGTTCCAGCCACCTGTCCTATTCTAGAACCCATTATTAAGAAATGCTTCATAGAAAACTGTCCCAGCCTCTCTTTAAATGCTTCTAGCAAAAGAGAGTCCAGTATTTCATGAGCCAGTCTGTTCTATTATTGAATCACCTAGAGTTCTTGGGGAGTTGGGCAGCAAATAACAACAACTGTTACTGTTGGAAAATTATTTAGATGTCCAATTACAATATGATTCCTTATAATTTAAACTATTGTTTTTGCCTTCTATACCCACACTGAACAAGTTCGGTCTATTTTCTCCATGATGGCCTTTCAAAGACAGCTAAGATGTTTTTGCATAGTCTTTTTTTCTCCAGGCTAAACAAGCCTCCAACATTTTCGGTTCTTCCATTTACTTTTTGGATGCTTTCTTCTGTATATGTTCTCATAAGATGTAATTCACATAACTAAACACAGTCCATACTTTGCTATCTTCTCTGCTAGGATCTTATGGGAAACTTCATCAAATGTTTTGTAAAATCAGAAGTGCACTATGTCTATTACATTTCTATGGTCAGCTAAACTGATCACAATAAAAATGGAGATTGGCGTGCTATATTCTGCCAAGCAATGCATCATTTTCTAAATGCTCATAGATTGTTTAATAATGCATAATAATATAAACAATATTTAGGTCCTCTTTCCCCCTTTTCACTCTTTAATCCTGTGCCATTAAACCCATCCTCCATGATTTCTCACAGATCAGAAAAAGGGTTCCAGGATGATATTCTCAAATTCCTTGAAATCTCATGGATGTAACTGTACTGGTCCTGGAGACTTAGAAACTCATTTATAGTAGGCAGGTGCTGCCTACCTTTTGATTGTCTCCATGGGATAATTGATCTGTTTAGGCCTATTTCAACAGTTCCCCTTGAAGCAAAATAAGAGTTGAGCTTTTTCTTCCCCTTGTCACCTCTTAAGATCTTTTCTTTACCAAGCAGTGGGCTTACCCCTTTCTTTTTTTCTTTGTCTTACTATCAAACTTTTTACATACCTTATGAGTCTAGGTTCTATTTACATACCTTATGAGTCTAGGTTCTATTTTCACCTTAACTTTCTTGACTTTTTTTTGCTGATGCATGCCTCTACATATAGTCTAGGGCTCATTGTGCATCCACAATCCACAAAGCTTTTTCATTTGTTTCCTGGTTTTTATAATTACTGTTGATAGTCATGACAAAATAGATTAGAAATGTGCCATTTTTCCATTTCCTTATAGCCACTAATTGACTTTGTTTGTATTTAGGGCTAGAAAAGAGTACTGGGAGAATATGTTACCTGCTTCAGGTCGGCCATATTGTCCCTCACTGTCAAAGCCAGATGAATGGGAAGTGACCAAAAGTGATCTGATACAGCAGAAAGAAGCAACAACTGAACAACAGCTGAAAGAGCTTTTCAAGAAACAAACATTCAAATCCAAAACTGTATCTTAAATTAGCAGCAATTTAATGGGGATAAAAATTACTATCATTATTAAATGAACAGATGATACAAATGTAATTCATAGACCTCAAACATTATCTACTTTTTTCTCACATGGTTATACAGAAAAGATTCATCTTTGACCCTATTGAAATAATTTTATTAAATACCATAGGATCGTCCAATTGAAAGAAAGCAGATAAGACACTCTGTAGCTAAGCTAGTAAAGTGTTTTTTTAAACTATGCTGGCTCACTGCAACTAGAAACTGTATAAGGCCAAATTTTGTTGTATTGCTGTGTTCTGTTGTGAGCCGCCCGGAGTCCTTCGGGAGTTGGGCGGCATATAAATTAAATAAAATAAGTAGGAAAACTTATTCCTACAATAATGATTTTTTAAACTTGTTTGCTTTACATTTAAGCGGAGCCATATTACACTTTGGTGTTTTCTCATTTGGGCAGAGGACTTCTATACTGTATTTTGGGGCAGATGTACAAATACTATTCTTGATTTAGATGTTCTTAAAATTATGTGTTTATAGTTTAAGCAGTTCACTCTTCTGAAATGGACAAATAAAATTAATAAAACAAAAATTGCCAGTTGTACTCCTTATTAGCTTTTCTGGGCAAAAATAAGAATGTTTAAATGTGATTAAACTAAAATAAATGTGTACTTGTTAGTCCACACTATGGCTAACTATTTTGCTAAGGCTGTTATTAAGTAACTCAGTTGTAATACAGTACAACAGTACAGAGAACAATGCTGTAATTCCTAGCAATAGGATAGTTCTTTCAACTAAACTAACTGTAACAATAAGTGTTTGAGATGATCTTGTTTATTAATTGCATCATGTATATTTTGCAGTTTTCTTGTATGACAAAGACACTCAGGTGTGATGTGTCTAGCAAATAAGAATAAAGAATTGTCAAGTCAGTAAAGAAATGGAACAACAGCTTCAGAAATAAATACGGTTGTGCGTTACTGATGTATTTCTAATAGTTCTGAACTACTAATTCAGATTCGACAGATATCTGTTGTTTGGTAATGATATATCTCTTTTTTAATTAGCACAGGGATAATAAACTAGTACAAAGCATGAATATAAACTTCTCTATTTTATATAAATCTAATAATAATCGTGTAGACCTGGGCATTTTATGGCCCATGGGCCACATCCAGCCCTTGTCTGGCCTGTGGCATGGGCAGCAGCGGCAATGGAGGGCAAGGGAGTGGGGGTGGCAGCCCTCCAAAACAATTCCAGTTTCTTATGTGGCTTCTTGGAAAAATTAATGATATGAAGTATCAAACTTGCTACATTTGGGTATTTTAAATATGTGTATAAAGTTTTGGATGTACAATTTATCACGATATATGCATTTAAAAAAAAAATTTAAATAATTACATAAAAAGTTAATATGCCAAATAGCCATAAGAGAAAAAACTCTCCAAATTAGAGTAGTATCTTTATTAGGCTAAAAGTTAATTTTTTTTATGTTCGTGGAAACTTATTTAAGAAACTTACTAGAGGCAAAAATTGAACTCTTAAGAAAGCTACTTTGTAACTAAATACAAATATGAATTGTACTTATTTATAAAATGTTTAATCAACCCTAAAATCATTTCAAAAGAAATCTGCATATGTGAAGAAAAAAAGATCATAAGCAAAAAAAAAAAAAACACAGGTAAAAGAAAGTAAGAATGAGTTGAAATGCATACCTGTATAAGGAAATATTTATTTTAATTCAATTTATATGCCGCCCTTCTCCCGAAGGACTCACAATACAGCAGCTCACAGTAAAAACATGAAATATACAAAACATATACGAAATAACAAAACAATACAAGATAAAAACAAACAAACAACTAGACAGTAGAGTTAAAATGGGGTTGATAAAATACGAATTCATAAATAATTAAGTCGTAAAAATACTAAAAGCAGTTAAAAGTCAACCATAGCCAGCTTGGTTAAAAAGCCACGTCTTCAGGTCGTGGCGGAAGGAGTGAAGGTCAGGGGTGGTCCGAAGTTCAATGGGAAGATCGTTCCACAGGGCTGGAACTTTCCACAATACCATGCACACTTACGCATACTATATTACTATAAGAAGTTATAATATGCTATATAAGGAACTCAAATTTACAGGACTGTTACATTGTAGTACTGGATGCAAATTGCTTCTTGTACTTACCAACAGTTTTTAGAGAGTGTGGCGAAAGCTAACACACGTTTTTGGGGAGCCAGTGAATGGTCTTATTTTTTTTTATCTCAGGTAAACATAACTGCTAGGAAATCTGTATTTCTTTTGAATCAAGCCTGTACATTTGACCTTTATCAAAAGTTTGACCATTATCAAAGTTTTCAAAATCAAGTGATCTCAGATTTGTTCTTGTATGCATTAATGATTACTGTTGGATAGTAAATATATAAAATTCAGAATGCAGTATCTTGGACAGAGAGATAATCCTTGGACAAACTGGTCAACCCGGAACAAAATAATCTATACTTAAATTCAAAGTACTTCAATTTAAAAATATGTTTTATATTATTGTTGCACAATTTCATGAAATGTAATACAGTAACTTGAACGTTCACATTGTGGCAACCCTTTCCAAAAATAGAACAAAAGCTCTTTGTACTAAATGACTAGAAGCCAAAAAATTCTTGAATACAGCTTGTCTACAAGAATCCAAAACCAGTTTTCCTATAAAGCTGCCATCATGGAAGATAATTTTTTCATACTTTGTAAAAAGAGAAATAAATATTAGGAGGACACTAATACATCTTATCAATACATCTTCAAATATATTTTGTCCTAAGAATTATGTAATTACATTAGCTAGCCAGAGCAATTTCCAGATGACTCAATGTACAATGTTTCTGAGGTCCAGAATTTGGTAACTTCTGGTACAAAATGGCAGAATCAATGTTGGTAGCTAGAAAAATGATTATGTCTAAACTGGGCCAGTAGCAAATGTGTTTGGAATCCGTTGTACATTGCAGCTAATTTTAGTGTTCCTATTTGTTGCTACTGTTGTTATCTGGACACTCATGAAGACGATGGCTACATTTCAAAATAGTTTACTGTCACTTTCATCTGCTTGTGCCACAATTTTTTACCTAAGAGGTTCCCTGAGCATTTAGGAGAGGAATTGACTTATGCATTTGTTGTCAGAAAATGACCTTGTAGGGATGCTGTAGGAGTTGGAAAAATCCTAATAACTTACATTTAATTCTTTGCTGCCATCTTGTGGTTGCCTATCCCAGTTATAGCAACCTTGCCTTTTTGTTATTCCTTTCCCAGTATTTGTTGAGCATATTTTATTTTATTTTATTTAAATTTCTATGCCGCCCTTCTCCCGAAGGACTCAGAGCGGCTCACAATAAAAAACATAGATAATACAAAAAACATATAAAAGGCATATACGACACATAAAACAAATAAAATCAAACAAATACATTACGACGTAACAATAACATTGAACATTGAGACAATAAAACATTAAAATTAAAAAGGGGCAATAATAAAGTTAAAAATTCAATTGAATAGTTTAAAAAAATTAAAATTGGTCAGCCATATCCTGTTTGATGAAAAAGCCATGTTTTCAGGTCGTGGCGGAAGGAGCGAAGGTCTGGGGCAGTCCGAAGTTCCACGGGTAGATCATTCCACAGGGTCGGCACTCCCACAGAGGCAGCTCTCCCCCTGGGTGCCGCCAGCCAACATTGTCTGGCTGAAGGCACCCTGAGGAGGCCCACCCTATGGGAGCGGACCGGGCGCTGGGAGGATGTTTGTGGCAGTAGGTGGTCCTACAAATAACTTGGGCCTAAGCCATATAGGTCTTATATCCATGTCTCCCTAATTTCAGTTTGAACCTAATAGTTCTTGAGGAACATCTGTCCATGACATTACCTCCCTCTTAAATCCCAACTCATAGGCAATAACAGCCAACTTAAATGAGACAGTCTGAGCTGGAGAAGTTTCAGATGATTGAACCTGAGGATGTGCAGTTGTGAGCTAAGCAATCTGTGTTCTGGACCCTGCTGGTTGGTTACGGAATCATGGGAGATGGCATATGGCTGGAACCAAATGGTTGTTAATACTTCTTTGTAGGAGGGATGGTATCACTTACCTACAATGAGGCCACGAAGCACCCCTACTCGATGCTATCCAATGGTTTCAGCCATGTTCTGCAACTTTTGTCCCAATTTCTTTGGAAAAGACTGTTGAGAGGGTAGTTGGCACACAGCTTTAGAGTGCCCCGGATGAAGCAGATTATCTGGATCCTTTTCAATCTGGGTTCAAGCCATAGAACAAGACAGGTGGCATTGGCCATGCTTGCTGCTGATCTCTGAAAAGTTCAGGATGTGGTGGTGCAACTGTCCTGGGTCTCCTGGATCTTTCAGCAGCTTTCAATAAAATCATTCTAGACCGATTCAGGAGACTTTGTGGTGATTCTCCTTCATTCTCTCTAGCCAGGTCCACTTGGTATTGGTGGACAAGAAGAGGTTAAGGAGCAGGATCCACTCAGCTCCTATGATGGCTTTGTGATGTAGCCTCTTCTCCTCTGGTCAACTGTCATTGATAGTGCTTGATAGGCCACTTATTTTATTTTATTTAATCTAATTTCTATGCCACCCTTTTCCTGAAGGACTCAGGGCGGCTTACAATAAAAACATAGAAAATATAAAAAACATATACAAACATAAACATATACCAACATAAACAACAGTGTAAAACACCACAAGAATTTAAAAAAGGGCAATAATAAAGGTTAAAAATTTAACAATTTAAAAGCTCTTTTAAAAATAATTTTAAAATGGTCAACCATAGCCTGCTTGATAAAAAAGCCACGTCTTCAGGTTGCGGCGGAAGGAGCGAAGGTCTGGGACGGTCCAAAGTTCCACGGGTAGATCATTCCACATACAAGAGAATAATATAACTGAAAAATATTGTCCCCAATAACTGAACTATAGGAGTGAGCACTGAGGTTGATTTATGAGGTGGACAGGAGCTTCTTGGTTCTTACAGTCAGCTACTAACCTGGTCATCAGTAAAACTTGCCTTTTTTCCTCAGGTCCAGACACATTAGAGAAAATGCTTGGTTGCTGTTTTACCCACAAGCAGGGGTATCAATTGAATGGGAAAAGAGCAAATTTATGCTGGCATATTTTGTGTCAGCTCCCAGAGATGAAAACAGAACATTAAACTGGTTGTCTGGATGTGCCCTCTAAGCCTTTATTTAGCAAGAAATAATCCTTTATTTGGCAAGAAATAATCCTCCTGAGGAAAGATTGGTATTTATTTACCATATGAAGATCTCTATATGATTTAGTTGTCAAATGTTCTTGATTAAAATGAACAAACATACTCTAGCTAAGTAACTGGTGGGATTAATTCCAGAGATGTAGCCATATTGCTCTATTACAACCAAACACAAAGAGGTCACTCATCTTAAAACAGAGGTAGGCAACTTTTCAGTTCTGTGGCCCACATGATAGTGAGCTGCAAAATATGCACTGAAATGCACACTTGTATGTAGAATGGCAGCCCTGCCATTTTAGACAGATACATACAAATCTGTATTTTCTTCTGTGTTTTCATAGGATTTGAAACAAGATCCAGCACGTTTATTTTTTAATGTAGTCAATTTTGGATTTGTGGCCTGTCTTTACAAGAGTTATTTACAGCTAGATAACCACTTTCCATTCTTTACTGGAAAGATAACCCTCAAGTTATCCATCAATTCTTTTAAAAATAATTGTAAAGTAACCTTTTCCCTCTACTGAATGCATTATTTCTCTAGGTATTTGTGCATTGTAGGATATTGGCTTAACATCTACTGTATGTATATATGTCTATTCATAACATTTTCTATTTAAAGTAACATAAACATATTAGCCAGTATCCTTTCTTTCAGGCTGACACAAGCATTCTCTGTGCCTGGTAAAACCTAGTATGTTGAATCAAATTTCCTTGCCTTCAGGTCTGCAGCAACTCTTCTCCTGGTCATCTCAGGAGAAATCAGGTTCTACTCAAACCCACAATCATTCAGCAGTGTAGCATAAGTCCACTTCAAGACCACCATCCAGTATTATTCTCAGTATTGATAACCAACAATAAATTTTCAGGATTAAAACCAATTCAATTATCTTCATGTTAGGTTGCCAGCAATCATACCTTCTTCAAGATTTAAAACTTCTTCTTTCCAACATATTTTTAAATGCTTTGCCAGTCTATCAACTGTTCTTCCCTTCTATTAATTCCCCCCAAGCTATCTGTCATGCTCTCAGGTTCTACTAATTAATACCATAAGAAATAGAATGTTTGGGTACTTGTGAAGATTCATGAGACTCCCAGGAAGGCATAGAGTCCTGTAAATGGTGATGAACTCCATACACACATACTTAAATACATAAGAATCTACAGTGCTCTCCTTCTTTCCCAAGTGATCTGGACAGAGCCAAGATTATTGAAGATGGAACTTTAAAGCACTTTGCTTCCTCTCCTGACTCATAGGTCCTGCAGGATTTCCTAAAGGACTTTTTAAAAATAAGGCCCAGCAACATCTGTCATTTTGGCACTGACACTATGATCTCTTGGATCAAAGGAAGATTTTCTAATAAAATTGGCAGGAGTTGCCACAGCAATTAATAAAAAATGTAGGAAAACAAATTAGTGGAATGATCATGGACATTTATTTATTTATTTGATTTGATTCATATGCTGCCCAACTCCCAGAGGACTCTGGGCGGCTCGCAATAAAACACAGTAACACAATAAAATTTAAAAGTTTAAAAGCAAGTTCAAAAACAATAAAAATAAAAAGAACGCTCATATCTCGTCTGGGCCAGATCTTGCTGGATCATAACAGCAAGATCAGCAGCCCCATGCCTGCCAGAAAAGCCTAGTTTTAACTGCTTTTTGGAAGGCCAGTAGGGTGGGGGCAGTCCAGACCTTGGGAAGTAGTTAGTTCCAGAGAGCCGGAGCAGCCACAGAGAAGGCTCTTTCCCGTGGGCCCGCCAGCCGACATTGTTTAGCTGACGGAACCCGGAGGAGACCGACCCTGTGGGATCTTATCTGTCGCAGGGAGATGCAGGGTAGGAGATGATTTTGAAGATAGCTTGGTCCTAAACCATGTAGGGCTTTATAGGTAATAACCAACACCCTGAATTGAACCCGGAGACTGACAGGAAGCCAGTGCAGCTTGCGGAGAATTGGTGTGATGTGGGTGTACCTAGGAACACCCACAATAGCTTGCATGGCTGCGTTCTGGACCAATTGAAGTCTCCGAACACTCTTCAAGGGTATAGTGTATGCTTACACTATTTTTATATATCTGGAAATGAAGGGTAATTTGGGGAAAACATGTTATCAAATGATATTAGAAGAAACACCTTGAATATTACATGTGATGCTCTTCATGCTTCAGGGTCTTCTAAGTGAATTATCTGAATAAGATCTGTTGTTGTGTTAGTGGATTTTCATTAACAAAACAAAACTTTCTACTATTTCCTGTCCCATTTCTCCTAGCTGTAGGGCAAGGAGGAACTGAAGATTCTATTTACCAAACTATGTATCTGTGTAGGGAGGAAGAGAAGATATAATTGAATACAACATATAAATTTATTGTTACTGCATTTGGTCAAAATATGCCTCAATTAAATAATTATGTATCATTAAGAGACACTATTTTATTGAACTGTGGGAAATGAACTGTACATGTAGAATGTTGATTCTGAGTATTCCTATACCTCTGTATATAATTTCTAATATTCTTTCATCTCATTACATTAATGCTACCTAAAATAATATGTGTCCTTATACACAGTAGCACAGTGGTATGCAGTATTATAGGCTAACTCTGTTCACTGCCAGGAGTTCAATCCTGACCAGCTCAAGGTTGACTCAGCCTTCCATCCTTCTGAGGTTGTTAAAATGCAAACCCAATGTCAGCAATAAGCTGACAGTGTAAACTGGTTAGAGAGTGCTGTAAAGCACTATAAAGTGATATATAAGTCTAAGTGCTATTGCTATTCAAAGAGAAGTCTGCAGAATTTTTTTCAACCCTAACCTAACTTCTCCCTGATTCTTCTATTGTTATCATTCAATGGAGCATAACATCAATACCAGTCTTCTCTCCTGTGCATCTGCCACAACCTGGAAGACACAAATTCCATCTTTTACATTTATACATGTAGAAACATATACCATATATTTTGGACTATAAGACGCACTTTATGTCTCCCAAAAGGGGGTGAAAATGTCTGTGTGTCTTATAGACTGAATATTGCCGAAGCCCCGCCCACCAGCCAGCCATTTTTTGGCCTCTTCATGCCCTGTTTTCAGGCCTTTTTTCAGCCTTTTTCAGGCCTTTTTTTGGCTCAGTTTCGGGGATTTTTTTTTGCCTGTTTTTGAGGCTTTTTTTGGCCTGTTTTGGGGGCTTTTCGGCCCATTTTCAGGACTTTTTTTGATCTGTTTTGAGGCTTTTTGGGCCCATTTTTGAGGCTTTTTCAGCCCATGTTTGAGGCTTTTTTGACCTGTTTTTTTCTGAAAAAATGGGCCAAAAAAGTCTTGAAAACGGGCTGAAAAAAACCTACAAAATGGGCCATAAAAAGCCTCAAAATGGGCCAAAAAAAGCCTCAGATACAGGCCAAACAGAGATTGGAAAAGGGCCAAAAAAGGGCCGAAAAAAGGTAGGTCAAAAAATATTTTTTGTTTTCCTCTTCTAAATTTAGGCGCGTCTTATAGTCAGGTGCATCTTATAGTTCGAAAAATACAGTATCTATATATGTTTTAATCCTTTCATTCCTAATTAAATATTCACTATTATATCCCTGTACGTATTCATTACTCCAGAAGATCAAATTTTCATTTAGATCTACTCCATTTTTTCTTTTTCTCTTAGTTTCATCTAACAGACACACTTCACATATAATCTATTTTTCCATCTTTCATACCATCTGTTAATTCGTGCTTTTTACTATTTATTCATTTTATATTCCAATTTGCAATATTCCATATGTCATGGTCATAATTATATGGTTCTGTGGATATTGAATTCTATCACTAATTGTGATTTTTGGTCAACCGAGTCTTTCACATAAAGCTCTTTAGTAATGTAGCAAAATAGTGCATTTCAGTTGTACCCATGCCACTTGCAACACTCCCTGCTAATGTTATGGTCATTAGTTGGACAGATTTTGACCAATAAGGCACAAAATCCATGTGTTTCCACAGGGTGCATTAATGACTACATCATTAAAACCCCTCCCTCCTCTTTTACATCATATTTTAAAACTTTTAAAGGTTTGATCAGGCATTTTTAACTATCATTTTTGACTTTTTGACAACCCTCATGGTACACCTGCAGATATGATTGTCTTATTCTATGCAAGTTATTATCTGTAACTTAGAAACTATCTTGCAAGACAGAATAGTATTGTCCATATGTCACTGAATAAAATCATACAAACTCAGAATCCAACTTTTTTCTTAGTAAGAGTTATGCTCAGTGTGGAATACTCAATAAATCTACAGCTTTAGAAATGTTTGACATGTCTGTAGCAATTATAAATAATTTGATACAATCTGGTGGGGATAGGTTTAGACTCATCAATCTGATAGAAGATGAAAACCTGAAATAATAAGGGATAAATTCCCCAAAGAGTTTGTTTAGAACATAATAGTTGTAGTTACTCTCATTATGAGCTGACATTTGCCTTAGGCACTTATATAAAAAGTAGTTTAAGCACTTAAAATCCTAAGAAAGGAACAGTACATTTGAATTTTAAATAATCTTTAATTCTAAAAGGAATTCTAATAAAATGAAATATCTTATAAAATCAATAGGTCTGACTCCTCTAGTAATGAAATTGAAAGTTGAATAAAGGGTAGGTAAACTGGCTGAGAGTTTTGTTTCAAGTGTTTTTGACAAAAAGTTGAGTCACAGGATACTAATAAACTTTTTGTTTCCTAGACAACTTTCATTACAATAAAAAAGTATCAGTAAAAATATTTTTACTCCTATTACTACTTATGAGTAGTAGGCCAAGGAATTTACAAACCTCCATTTAAGGGCCATACTAAAGTTAATAATTTTATTCTAATCCCTAAAATATATTTCAGGAACCGATTTCTGTTTAATAATACTACCAAAGTGAATTTCAGTCACTTTTTTTGAGCTTTTTTCACTAAAAAAGCTTCTGCGTATGGGCGGGAGCGCCCATTCGGTGCGCGCGTGTGAAGCGCGTGCACCTATAGAACCGGTAGCAAAGGTAAATAGAACCCATCCCTGATTTGTTCACTGAAAAGAGGTTCTGTTTGATCTTTTGTCATCTAAATATTTATATTTAGTAATCATCATCTAAATCTGTATAAATAAATAAATATTAAATGTATATGCTTTCTGTCTCACTATCTGTGTGGCTTACACTGTAAAAGCATTAAAATTAACAATAAATAAATAAATAAATAAATAAATAAATAAATAAATAAATAAATAGCTAAAATCAACACCATGGTCAGTATAGGGTTGGGCTTTTTTCTCTTACTCAGTCAACCACCTCCAGCATAGCATGTTCCATTGGGGCATCAAGCCAGCTGCCAAAATTAACACTCTTCCAGAAGGCCAGAAGGGTAGAGGCAGATCTTATATCTGGAGACAGCGTATGGCAGCCATGACCAAGATGACTCTTATCTTTGACCACATGAACTGTTACATCTTCAAACCCTCATAACTTTAACCTTAAACTGCCTACTGTTGACCTCACCCCATTCCTAAGAGGTCTGTAAGGGCGTGCATAAGCGCACCATTTATTTACATCCATTTCCCGTGTTCATATCCATATTTATATTTATTCCTGTTATCTCGTCCATGTTTGACAAACTAAATAAATAAATAAACTGAAATGCCTTGGTTGACGGGGTTTGAAGAAGGTCTCTTCTGCTGGTGTGAGCCAATCCCATTGGAGAGAAACACTTCCTCAGATTATTTATTATTTTTAGGAAAACAATTCTCACAGAACTGTTCATCAGTGGATTTAGCTCACCTTTCTGAATATTGTAGAGCAGAGGCACATTAACCTATGATACCAAAATATCAGGAGGAATATCTGCATCTTTTCTAATACTTTTTATTAAAAATCACGTGTGGACAGACAAGGGAATCACAATCCATGTGATTGTGATTCCTTTCCAGACAATCCAGAAATGAATGACATTGCTCTAGCCCCCCTTGAGATAAATATGAGAGTCAATCCATTAAAAAATTCTGCAACAAAATTTAAAAGTATTTTTTTCCATCCAGTTAAATTAGAAATATTATAAAAATATAAAATATTATTGCATGGCATTAATAAAATATACTATTATGCAGACTACTGGGCTGGACAGTTTATGGACTAACCATACTACTGGTATTGTAAATCCAATTGTCTTGATAGTTATCTTCTTATGAAAACAATCTGTGATAGCTGAGGCCATGTAGCATCATCTTTTCAAGAGAGCAGAAAACTGCCAAAATAATTTGTAATATGGCTTCACAAATTAGAAAACAAATATTTCATTTGAAATAGCTTTTTATCTGCCAATGTATATTACTGATGAACATTGAAACTGGACTTAAAATATGCACTAGGTTTCTGCAATAACATTTTAAAACATAGTTAATAAATGTACCCATTCACCTATACCCACTCCCCACCCCCCACACGATCAAACTATCTATAGTAATATAAGCCTAGTGTGTATAGTAAGCAATATGTTCCAAGTATGTAGGATTTGTATTTTGTTTCTATTTCTACAGTATTTAATTTTAACAATATTTTGCCTTTTGTTTATGTCGGTGACTTAGAAATGCAATATACAACTAAAATCACTTTTACTCTTTATAATAGTAATTCTGAATGGGCTACTTTTTTCTGTCCTTTCCACAGCTGCTCTTCAGGTTACAAATGAAAGTGGTGACATCCATTTATCAATAACATAAAATACAAGCCAGTGGTGAAATCCAATTTTTTTTACTACCAGTACTGTGGCCGTGGCTTGGTGGGCGTAATGTGCTGTGGCTTGTGGGCATGGCTTGGTAGGCATGGCAGGGAAGGATACTGCAAAATCTCCATTCCCACCCCACTCCAGGGAAAGGATACTGCAAAATCCCCATTCCCTCCCTACTCCTAGGAGAAGGATATTGCAAAATTTCCATTCCCACTCCACTTTGGGGCCAGCCAGATGTGGTATTTGCTGGTTCTCCAAACTACTCAAAATTTCTGCTACCGGTTCTCCAAAGTGCTCAAAATTTCTGCTACCGATTCTCCAGAACCTGTCAGAACCTGCTGGATTTTACCCCTGGTACAAGCCATCAAGAGGTTTTCCTTCTTATCCATTATTGAATACAAAAATGCTATGAAGCAAAATGAGGACTCTTGCACTATCCCAATTAATGTCAATTGATTTTCCACTGGCGAGCTTCTTGCCATGATATTTTAATTACTAGTATCTTGCCAGCATCAGCAAAGGCTCATTTTACACCTATTTCTCTTGCCTAATTGCTAAACCTTTTAACTGTATTGAAGATCCAGGACAGAAATGTTTAGTCATTTATTTTTTGGGGAAAAAAATACTTCTGAAATTTGATTTGATCTGCATCTCAGAATTGAACCATTGAACTATGATCCTCTGGATGTTGCAAGCCACTTCTTGATTGTTTTCATGCGCTTAAATTATGTATATTGAAAAGAAATGTTTCAATATACAATTTAAAAATCTATATTTAATTACATAATCAAATGTATTTTTCTATGGAATATATTTTCTATAATAAACGAGTGAAGTAAAGGAAACAAGAAGAAAACAAAGGGCTCAAGGGTAAATTGCATGTAAAGCAAGAATGCATCATGCTCATTTTTTTGGTAATATTTTTATTGTTTTATATTGTACATTTCTTTTATATCTTGAGGAGTATACTGTCTAGATGTCCAAGGTTTTAACATACAAACAAACATCATTATCATCGCCATTATAATCATATGTATATAGACAAATATACAGTAACGTATAAACAAGTATACAATAACATCCATCATATAACATAGATTATCTTCCATTTAATATCACTTATATAACAACCAAGTAAGGAAAAAAAATACCCATCTGTTTTCTCATATTCCACCCAATTTTACAACGATGGTCCATCTCTTCCCTTCTCCTTCCCTCTCTTCCCTTCTCCCCTCCAGTCTCTCTCCTTCCCTTTCTCCTTCTCCTCTTCCCTCTCTACTTTCCCCTCTCTACTTCCCTCTTTTTCTATCTCCTTCCTTTTCCTCTTCCCCCAGCCTTTCTCCCCTCCTCTCCTTCACCCCACTCCACTCTATTTCCTTCTCTCCTTCTACTCTCCACCTCTTTCCTTACATTGTTTCTTTTCATTGTTGCATATAAATTTCCAATTCCCTACAGAATGTGGTGTATTTTCCAAATATCATCTCTTTCAAATATAACTATACATTTTTTTTGAAATTACATTAAAAGAAAACAGACTTGATATCTACATGAAGGTTGTGTTGATGGCAATAATAATGATTATAGTAACATAATGATAATAATTATTCTTCACAATAATATTTTTTCATTATTTAATTAATCATTCTCTTTTAATTTCTTTCTTTTGCTTCTATAATCTATTGATAAACATATACAGTCCTCTTTCAGTTTCTAATCAACTTAATGTTTGAGTATTATTATATAACAAATATATTAGTAATAACAATAATAATTATAGTAACATAATAATTATTCTTCATTTAATTTTTCATTAATTAATCATTCTCTTAACCTTTTAATTTCTTTCTTTTGCTTCTATTGTCTACCTATTTTTAAACACACAAATCATTTTTCATTTTCTAATCCATTTATTTGACTGTTGTTATATAAAGATACACGTAGTGATATTTTCTCCATTGCTCAAATCCACCTCTATCCTAGTTTTAATGCACACAGCTCCTGATTTAAAGGTATTCTACAACTATCTCTCAATTCCTGCCTATCTTTATTATTATTATTATTATTATTATTATTATTATTATTATTATTATCTATGGAAAAACAATTTTTTCCAATTTAGATTATTTCTAGTTATCCAACATGTTGCCTTAATATTTAGAAAGGAACCCTTTTTAACCATCATCTCTTGCCCTCATTAACATTTCAATTCTTATCCATTTTTTAACTCTTTTCCCACACTCCTCTACTTTTTCTCTGTTTTCACATCTACCTTTCTTATTTAATCCAGATACTCTTCCTAATACATTTTTATATTGCCACTTCTCCCATGTATCTGCCCATATCCCAATCTCCTCATCAACAATATCTTCCTGTCTATTCATTTGCTGATTTATTTGTTTTATTTTCTTAAAACTTTCTCCCTTTATCAGCCAATTTGTCAGTCCTATTTTTTGCTCCAGTCCTTGATTTATTTGTTGATTTGGCCAATTTCTCTGTTTTTTCTGCTCCTTTTGCTTGCTATTTGTCTGGTCATCTTCTTCCTCAAGCATTTGCTTCATTTGCTCATTTTTCTGATCCTTGTTCATATTCAATTTGCTGGTTTTTTCCATCTTGTCTTTCTATTGCTTCCACCATTTCAAGGGCAGTTTTATCTTTATTTATAGTTTTTTGTAAAATATTTTCTATTTTCTCATCTACACCATCCATCAGAGCTTCAATGCTTTGAAACATCAAAGTCACCTCGTGAAAAAGCCCACTCATTTGCACAGCTATTTCTCCAAGTCCAATCATAATGTTAAATATTCTACAATGAAAAGTCTCTTTCCAATTCAGATAAGTCCAATTATAGGAGTGTGATTTATCTTCCAGTTGTCAATGGATGGCGCTCTTCTCTCAGATTCCAATGCTGCCTTCGCCCACCCCCCTCAGGAATTAATTAATCCATTTATTTTAAAACAAAGTCAGTTATTTTAATAAGCCAAATCCAGCATTTTTCCCAACTTCTAAGTTTTAAATGTCTTAAAGAAAAGCAGGAAAAAACAAAGGAAGGAACGGAGTTCAAAGGTGTTCTATTCAAAAAGTTTCCAGTTGTAGCCTGCTTACGTATTTATTATCTGCTAAAGCCAGAGAGCCACTGATTTTGCACAATCATAGCTTTTACACTCTCTGCTCCAGCCTTCCAGACTAAACAAGTTGCAGGTGACAGAAGATTGTTGTTTCATTTACTGTGAAACAGTAAAAAAAAAAGGGGTGGGGTGGGGACTGCAGAGCTTTACCGCAAATAAAACCTAATCTCTTCTTTCAATCGCTTCCACATTTTCTTGTAGCAAAATAGTAAACTTTTCAATGTCTTCTTTATTAATGACTAAAAGCCTCTCTGCCGCGAAGTCAGGAGTTGGGAAGTTTAAGATACCACCTCCTATTCTTTAGGCTCACTCTCAACTACATCCAAATTGAGAGAAAGCCAAGTCTTTTCTTTTGAAGCAGAGGTCAGAAAAATCTCACCTAGAACAAACACACCACTCCACAATCTTCTCCTTTTAACTTTTGGGTCTGGCAGCTGACAGCTCATAATGGCTGTCTATCACTCCTCGCCAGTCTGAGAGGTTTTCCTCTACTCCCATAGGGCTTGAGAGTGTCTTCTCTTCTTTACCAACCCCTCCAGGATTGGCTAGGGTCTCCAGGAACCCCCTGGCAGGGGGATTTCAATGTTTTCCACAGACCCCTGTGGAGTTCCACCATATAACCTTGGCACTAGCCATGCCTCCTCCCATGTTCATTTTTAAGGAGAAACAAATGACTTTTCTAAATCCTCCACCAAATTTGTGGACAGAGAATTTCAGAATTCCCAAACAGATCAGGACTTTCAAAAAACCCAAAGGGAAAAGCTCCCGTCATAGTATATGTATATAATTTAAGAGAGATGATTGTACGTTTTATGCAAAGTGGAACATTCACACACTCCTTGGCTGTCTTATAATGAAATAAATCACCTCCAAAATATCACTTTCAAAGAATGTAGAAAGTACACTCTCATTATTACCTTGAAGAAGAATTGGTGGGAAAACATGTGATTGAGTTTCTATTTATCACCAACTGTTTTCTTCTAGCCATTCACTTGCCCAAAGGAACCAAGCTACGTTTTATGCATCCTAAACTCATCAGGATTTGACAGTGGAGCATACAATAATCACTGGAAAGAATGGGATGATCCATTTTACATTTGTTGCTCAAGCAGCTAAATATTTGGGGCTATCCATAAACCAGACATGAACAGGAATGGACTTCCCAGTGCTCACTGGAGCAGGAGAAGCCACTTCCTCTAAGTGTTAAAGACTAAGCATGACTATTTCTAAAGCTTTTCCTGGAAATATGTGTGTATGTACTTGCATACATAGAGCTCATTTTTCTGCTGAAACTGCCAACAAAAGGAAGCACTTCTGCGCAGTTATATGTGGCTATATATAGGCACAAATGGGTAGCAGCTCATACTTAACCCATTACCAATTTCCTAGTTATTTTGCCTGAATGTCAAATGCAGACCAATAGCCTGCATTAATCACATAATCCAATCATGCAATGATGGATTCATGTTTGCAGACATTTCTCTTGATGTCCTCTTGACTGTGTGGCCTGCTGGCTTTTATTTAAAGACCCAAAGCCAGGTAAAGCAAGAAGGAAACAAGGGAAGATTTTTGTGTGTGTGTGAACAATGTGATATAATACAATATATGGAAGGAAAGGCATTTCTGGAACTGGCAACATGACATCATCAGGCAGCTTTCATCCTTTTGCCAAAGGCAAAAAGATCCTTTGGACACTGATATACAAAAAAGTATCAGCTCTAGGTATATCTCAGATTAGGTAGAACATAACTTATTTTGCCCTTCCTTAAAAGTTATTATCTGTTCACAACGTGTTACCTCAGCTGACAATTCTTTAGTTGGTATTGTCCAACATATACATCAAGTTCTCCCCAAGAAATGATGTTGTAATGTATCAGCCTAGTATATATACAGATCCAAATTCTGTGGGCTTTTGCAATACGACAGATGGAAATATCAATGTTTAAAGGTTTTTTTAAGTGCCGTTTTAAGATTTTTTGCTATGGCAACCATTGGAACTGCCATGACAGATATGTGCCATAATCATTCAATTTTGATTTTCAGATATTGATACTTTGTGATTTTCTCCCATTTTTTTTTCTTCTACTCAAATATCTCCTGGTATGGCCACATTAATTATCCACACTTTCTTCTTTTTAACTACAGTTGTATCTGGTGTGTAATGAACCAAGGTTTTATCTGTCCATATTTGGATATCCCATAATATTTTAACCTTTTTCATATACTTTTCAACTATATGTTCCCACCAATTTTTCATTACTCATATGTGATAATTTGTACAGATGTTCCGGTAAATCATTTTGGCAACTGTGTTATGTTGTTACTTATAATCAAAGTGAGCATTCTTCATGTACAGGCTGAATATACGATCTTCCATTTCTTCTTTGCACAATCTGCATTTTGAATCATTTGATGAAAATGTGCAATCAAATTTTGGCTTTGATTGCATTAGTTCAAATAGTTGCACTTAAGCAACAAATATCAAGTCATCAGTTTCTTTTTTTAATGTTTAAGCTGTTAGCCATTGCCTGTTTTTTTTTTATCCAGTTTCTCCTCAATCTTTTGTAGAAATTGACCATGTAATAGTATTCCTTGTCAGCATTCTGTTTCTGTTTTATTCCAATTTTTAACTTGCATCAGTGCTTGTTCTTGGCTATCTTTCACATCAGTAAATGCACATTTTTCTTCTTCAACAATTTTTTTGACCTGAAGTAAACTAATGTCTACATTTCTGCAGGACAGGTATCATCTATCAATATCGCTATGGGGATGTAATACATAGTGAATAGTCATTATTTTTCTTGTTTTACCACTTTATGTCCTGTTAATAATTCTAGCAGTGTAATGTATCAAAGTTATGTCCCAGAGATTGATGTCTTTGATGGTGTTTCTATCACTCAATTTTGTCCTTAAGAGTTTTCTCACTCTTTGGATACATTCTTCCCAATTACATTTTTAACTTGTCCATTCTTGATGTTACCCAGCTGTAAAATTTGCAAATACTGGTAGAGGCTTCATCCTGATCACCACTGATAATTTGGCCACTATTATTATTATTAATATTATTATGGTTGGTCACATACTCAGCCAGACATTCAGACCAGATTTGGTGTATTTGTCCACTTATTGAGTTCTTCCCATGGGCTCTGATAGGCAGATATTATTGCATCAGAACATAACGGAATAATACAGTTGGAAGGGATCTTGGAGGTCTTCTACTCCAATCCCCTGCTCAAGCAGGAGACCCTATACCATTTCAGACAAATGGCTGTCTAGTCTCTTTTTAAAAGCCTCCATTGATGGAGCACTCACAACTTCTGAAGGCAAGCTGTTCCACTAGTTAATTGTTCTCACTGTTGGGAAATTTCTCCATAATTCTAGAAAGCTTCACTCCTTGATTAGTTTCCTTCCATTGCTTCTTGTCTTGCCTTCTGGTGTTTTGGAAAACAGGTTGGTCTCCGCTTCTTTCTGGAAGTCCCTCAAATATTGGACCATTGCTATCATGTGTCATGTAGATGTAGAAGGGATATACTGGGGAAATTTCAAAATAGGTTTTACACATCTATTTTGCTGCTATTTTTAAGCATTAAATCACACTCCATAATCAGACAAGCAGATGTAAATTTTTGCTAGTCTGGTGTTGGGAAATTCTGCAGATCATCTAAAAGGCAATAAACCATATGCACTTTTCCTGACTAGTTCCTATTCTTAACATTGTCTATTATGCATGGGTTTTGTGTCATGAATGAAAATGAATAATGTAACACAAAAATGTTCAATTTCTGATTTAGGAATTGGAAAGACTGCAAAGGTATATCAAAGCTTTTTTTTGCTTTTTTGCTTTTAACTTGTTCATTTGATTTACCCTTTTCTTTTATGCTTCATTAAGTCTCTGTGTACTACTATTACTGAATATTACTTGTCTTTTCATTATTAATCACCTTTCTGACATTTCAATGTTGGAATTACAGATTTCAGATTAAGTCAGATAGAGTCAATTGACATACAGTATAGTGTTAAACTCCAAGTAACAAATTCATTTTCTTGCACATTTCTTCCTAAATTACTAAACACTTTATTGTTTAGAAAAGGAAAGGAAAAGGAAAGGAAATCACGATAGCAATCAGGACCATATTTATCAGCCTTTATAGTTTACTTGTGACAGTTTAGGAAAATATATATACCAGACATGTAATCAGAAGTTACTTCAATAAGCAAAATAATTGTAATAAAGAACAATATATAATACTCTGAGATGAGCTGCCAAGAATTATATATAATAGAAAATAGAAATATAAAATATATTAGAAATATATATAAATAAATATATATATATAAATATATATAATAAATTTATAAATAAAATATAGTAGAAAAAAACATACATAACCCCCCCTGGTGGAAGAGCTGAGAAAAGGGAGGAGAGCCTGTGGTTTAGTGGTTAATGTAACTGCCTAACATGTAATACTGCCCAGGTTCGAATCCCAGAAGGGTATGGCAAGCTGATGAGAGCTAAAAAGCTCAAAATAGATATATACTGGTCTCCCTTATTATTATTTCTTTCTCAGCAAAATAGAATATATATGTGTGTGTGTGTGTGTAGCAAATAGAATTCATATTTCATATGATTTTCTAATCTTAGTAGTATTATATTTCAGAACTAATTCAATGATACCTGGCATACAATAGAACATGGATCTTCAAATAAACATAGTCTAGGTTTTAACAAATACAGTCCAATGTTTTTTCCCCATTCATTTGTCATTCTCATTCAGCTTAACGGACATGAAGTGGCTTTCTTTTCTTTTTTCCAAAAGAGAATAAGGTCTCAGGAGGGAAGTGCAGGTTTCTTTTCTCAACTTAATTAGCTTAATTATTTCACTCTGACCAGCAATCTTCAGCTTTCTGCTTTTTTCACGTTTCAATTAAATCCCATGAGAAAATATCATGACTGAACTCATCCCTTGGGCCTTGTTCAATTTGGAACGCAGGAGCTATAGAGTAATGGAGAGTTAATGCAACAGAAACAACAGGGCACAAGTAAAAGTTGCAACATTTACTACTGCCTTACTATTGAGTGCTAAAATATGTTTAATAATATATATTAATAGTTAATAGATATTATTGACAAAACATTCAAGAACTCACATTCAGTTAGGCCAGCCCTGTAAATTGTAACTCTGACTCATGAATAACACAATAAAGCAAGACAATGATGAAAGAATAAGAAACATAATTAATCTATTTTATTGATATCAAATGAATGAGTTTTTGCCTATTGAACACTGAAATAATATGATTTTTGACTGCAGAGTGAAAGGGGAAAATTATATATCTATCCATCTATCTATCCATCTATCTTTCCTTCCATCTATTTTGATTAGTCAGATGCTTAATTAATAAAATTTATATTTATGGAAGTTTGTTGCAAAACTTGGAGAAGGTAACAGAAAATATCCACCTGCCTGTACTTGTAACAGGTGGAGAGAATTCTCAACAGGCTCTCTTTACATGATCAATCCAGGTGGGCAGTTTCAATTCTGGCAAAGCATTACCTGGTATAACCCTATGATAACCAGCACTTTGAGATAGGCCCAGAAACAACTGGAACACACTGCAGGAGCCTGCAGAATGAAGTGACCTGCCACCAAAGTAGTCACTGTGTTCTGGAACAGTTTCAGCTTTTGAGTCATTTTCAAAGAAAGCTTTATATGAAGTGTGTTGTATAATACATCCCCCTTTCTTAAGCAGGAATCATGCATCTGACAAGAACTTCAAATTACAAAACATCCCTTTTAGAGTAACTACCAGGATCGACAGGTTGGAACAGTTTGTAGAAAGACTGCTTTTTCTATTCATATATATTCAGTTTTGATTACAGTTTTTTAGGACATGAATAAGGAAAATGATGAAGGCTTCAGTTTGTTTCTTTTGGTTGAAAATTGGCAAGGTTGGGAATACCCTATAATTAAAATGGTGTCCAATACTTCTTTGCGTATGGGAAATTGATTAAAGCTGGAAAATATAACCTTTATTGAAAAAGTGCTTGTCAAGCACCAAGGAAATCAGGAAACCCAGGCAGTTCAAATGAATATAAAGGTTTATTGCAAGCTTACCGCACTCTGCGGTTTCATCCCCAAACTGCCCTAAAACTGGCTACTGTTGACTTCACCCTATTCCTAAGAGGTCTGTAAGGGGCGTGCATAAGAGCACCAGCGTGCCTACCATGTTCCCTTTAATTGTATTCATTTTATGTACCCTGAATTGGAATTCCAAAAATTGTGATTCCATCTAGGAAATAGGATTAGTACTTATTCAAATAAACTTTCAAAATATCTATTTTTCTGTATTATATCTCATCTTTCTCCCCATTATTGATATCTCTTGCATATAGTCCCATACACACAATAGCCATACCCAAAAATACCATAGTCAGTTTGCAGCTATATTTTATGCTGATGCTTTTCTTATCAACCCGCTCTGCCTTCTGTTTGAAAAAAGACTTCTTCAATAATTAACATTGAAATTCCTTTTTCAGCATGTGAATGTTAATTATCAATTTTTAATAGAATAAAGAGAGAAAAACTGGAAGCAAAATTGGCCCCAGCTGATAAACACAGGTGTTCTTTCCTTCACATTAAAGAAGAAATGAAGATAAATTGCCAGATTAAGAAGAACGTTGCAAACAAAAATGCTTTCTTCATCTACAGTTTTACTTTGGCAGATGTAAACACATTCATAAATGTAAACCTACACAACCAATTTCTCACATGAGCACCTCCATTATACACCATAAGATTGTTTCTATGAACTATTGAGCACCAACAAGAGTATCTGTAGTTGAGAGTATAAGAAAATGTCACAACTTTTGCACAAATTACTTGATGGGATGTCAAATCCACTAGAGTTACTCATATTTTCAACAAATATTTTTATTAAATACTAGAACATTTGTGTTTATATATTAATTGTTTTTTTAGCTAACAAAAATCATGCAAGTGATTTGAAGGCAGTCTTTTCAATATGTTCCATTCTTAATTTACAAGAAAACTGTGATATAACTGTGTGAACATGGTATATAATGTAATGTTCTACTCTGTAACAGTGTTTTAATATAGCTATTTGCTATATGGAATGCCACAAATGTGTCTTTTTGTATCATGCTTGTGAAATCTTAACTACCTGAATTACATTACCTGATAGATAGATATACTGTATAAACCTTATGGAATTTGTCCTACCATACATACCTAAACTCCCCAATCCTGTCAAAATACTAGTGTAATAATGGTGTCCTCAGCTTTTATAATTTATATTTACATTCAAAAGTAATATTATGTCACCATGAGTGACCTAGCACTAAAAATGGAAAAGAATGTTAATTGTTTTCTCAGTCTTCCTGGATCTGGATCTTTCCTATGTAACATTTTTACAAATGGTTAAAATATCTGATTAAATATGACAAAAACAACCATAAAGTTGATATGTATCTCTATATTTGCCTAGTATAATTGTTCTTAGAGTAAAACATGCTAGTCTGTGCTTTGCAGGTCCAATATCAATACTCAATATTTTATATGGCTGTTTGGTCCTTGGTCCCATATTTGGTTCAGGGTCATTGGTGACAATCTTAGGTCACCTGCATTATATTTAATTTTCAATTGCCTGAAATGCCTATACAGGGTTATCTGGAGCATGACAGGTGAGAGTTGTCCTTTTAAATTGTTAAAGATGATGCTACTTTGGATACTCTTGGATCCCATGGAAATTTTTAAGTGGAGGTTTGTGGCAAATTACTGTTGCTGTCAAATCAGTTTGCATCTAAATACAAGAAAGCAAAAGTAAAAACTGAAAAAAAATTGCATTCAGGGAAGGCAGTTGGCTCAGCAAAGCTTTTTAAATCAAAATGTTAATTTATGTCATCGAATGCTATTTGAATTTTCAGGAAATGTTTATCTCTACTGCTTCTTTTTGCTCTGAGATACAACTAGATGTTATTATTTTGAAAGTAAAGGGCTTTAATGTTGTTCTAAAGTAGTTTTTATATTTATTTGCCAGATTGTACTGACATTTAAACTCTTAGAGTTTCCATAGAATAGATAATCTCTACACCAATTATTTAGAGAACACAGTTGTTTAATTGTTGAACAAAAGTACCAATTTTTAAAATACAGTGACTGTAACGAATATTTTAAAAGCTGCTTTAATATCAGAGTTGTATGCCAAATCTTTCTATTGCTTTCTGAAAATGCATGAATCAGAACTATTCTTATTGATATTAAACAATCCTGAAAATTTTAATTAGTATACTATTCATCTGCTTGGAAGAATCATTTACATATCATGAACCAGGATTGATTGATTGATTTTCAAGTAAATGCTTTATTTAGCTATTTACTTACTAATTTGGAACAAACTTTCATAAAGCTGTAGAAATACCTCATCCCACTTTGTGCCTTTTGTAGTCTTGCATAAATTTACAAATTCAGTTTGAGTTTCTGTAATTCTGATGTGCTGCTAATGGCACTATCGTGGCAGTCCAACCAAAGAGAAAAACAAAAACAAATTAACATTTATTTCTATAAAATTCAGCATCGAGATGAAAGGGAGAAAGAGTCGCTGTCAAGTCGGCACCTGAATTAGTGACCTTTACAACCAGGTTGTCACTTCAGGCCAAATGTTCTCTTTGGTTTGTAGTGTAACATTGTTATTATGCAGACTCTTCGTTGGAGCATTTTCTTAAATACATTAGCTTGCTTATCTAGCTCCATCAAATGCAGGAGCAGATATTATCACACCTTGAAAATACTCTTTGCTTTTTCAGAATGCCTTTAATATGTGCCTGGAATCTAATAAGTAGAAAAGAGAATTGAGAAATAAATGACTGGCAGGTCTGAAGAAGTTGAAGCTTACCACATGAAAATAAAATAAATGTTCCTGTATATTCACCCAGGTTCGCCTGGTGCGCCAGTTGCGCCCTTTCCTGGACCCTGACGCCTTACGCACAGTCACACAGGCGCTGGTCATCTCCCGGTTAGATTACTGCAATTCCCTCTACATGGGGCTGCCCTTGAGGTGTACCCGGAGGCTTCAGCTGGTTCAGAATGCGGCCACGCGGGTAGTTACGGGGGCTTCCCGCTACTCCCGTGTGACACCTCTCCTGCGCGAGCTGCACTGGCTACCTGTATCT
>JANHFM010005696.1:130521-147785 GCA_032468115.1 Grayia smithii | reverse complement strand
AGATAGATAGATAGATAGATAGATAGATAGATAGATATGGATGGATGGATGGATGGATGGATGGATGGATGGATGGATGGATGGATGGATGATAGACAGACAGGCAGATTTTGTATAATCATGTTTAGGAAGTTTGTTTATAATATTTATGTATTCATCTTTTAATTCAAGGGAAGAACAAAAGCCACATTGCTCTTTCTTCATTATCATTCTTATTTGGAAATGTTAAAATGAAATAATGAATGGCTTAATGATGAAAATTTATCACTTGTTCTGGTATTTGGGAACAAAACAGTTTTAAATCTAAAAAACCAATAATTTATTGAGAATCATTTTTATTGTATATATGTAGCAAAGAAACATTAACAAATAGTCAATCCATCTTGGACTGTAAAGAGCTAATTGGTTACTACATGAATGTAAAACTTAACTGCACTGCTTACAATTTACTCTTAAGTCTGTATATCAAAAATTGGTAGCTTAGCAGTGAGTGATCCAATTTTGTAAGTCGGAGTTTCATGCGTCATCCTTGATTAAAACTGTCAAAGAAATAGGTTTGGTACACATTTTTATATTGTACTGCTGAATTGCAAAAGATATTGTTGAAGGGCAAATTGATACCCACACATGATATATTGGAATATTGGGATATAGTGTATATAAATTATGCTGATCTGTGTAGCAAAACATAAATTTCTTGGAAAATTCTCTTATATTTCCACTAACTACAGTTAATTGTAAGATGAATTTATAATTCATACATAATAAAATGGACAGGTGATTTCAGGTCTATACTATCCAGAGAAATGTTAAAAATCACCTTTTAGAAAAATCAACTACAAATCTTCTGAAACTTTAGTTCCTGAAGTTTTAATACTTATGAGCTATAAATATAAACTATGGCATTTTAAAATGCTAGCTTGTAATCTTAGTACAAAATTATTCTCAGAGACTATAACATTAATGTAGAAAAGTTTCCTGTTCTTTCACAAATGTTTATGGCATGTCAAATCCCTAATTATATAGCAATATTGTAATTACAAAAACTAATATTGTGTATGTTTATAGAAATTATGTAATTGAAAACTATCAGCTATTTATGTAAATCAATGATGTTTATAATATATAATATAACATACTATATAATAGATTGTACCTGCTTGTAATTAAACAAGCTTTTTTCACTATAAGCTTAACCTATTTAAACATTGGTAATTATAAGAATTTGTGCAATTATAGACATCCAATGTAAGTTTATGTTATGAAACAGATTTTCAATTAAGATATCTGTTAACTTCATTTTGTTCTTGCTTTGGAATTAAATTGGAATATCTTCAACTCAGAACATTTTTGAAATTTTATAATTGAAATTATAAAGTAGTTACTTGTAGGTCACTGTTAAGAAGTTTATATAAACATTTTTCAAACAAATAAATTTGAAAACTTATTCAAAGAAATACTTTATTATGTTATAGCTCCCAGAATGTCTAGCAAATATAATAAGTAACAATACAATATATTGTATATACAATACATAAAAAGTAGAATTGTTTATGATTCATTGGTTATGATTGTACTTTAGGGATAGAAGGAGTAAAACAAGCTTTTACTGCATTCCACATCATACATATGCCGGAGATAAATTCTTGGTAACAAGTTTTGCAAATTGTAGTTGTTGAGAACTGGAGTTCTGGTGAAAATCAGTAAGTATTATATTGTTGTGGATGGACCACATATCTCATACAGATTCTAACAGAAATCTTTTCATGCATATGGTTTTTTTCCTAAATAGAACAAATGTTTTTGTTTTTTGAAGCTGCACCATTGTTTACCTTTTGCTGTCTGCAAATTTCAGAAATGATCTTTTCATTCAAAGTTGCTATGTTCTCTAATTTAATATTTAGCATTTTCTTGCTATAAATTAGGCTTCACCCAAGCTTCTTGATGGTTTTCTGGAAACTAGTTTTTCCGGGGCTCTAAATGTATTAAACCATTTCTCTGTATTAATGGTTCCCTGTGTCAAATAAACAAGCACAAGGCAACTATAATTATCTTATGCCTGAGCCCTTTAAATATTTATTCACTCAAAACTCATTTGACTAAGCTGTTGAGAATTTGTGAAAGATGATAGAAAAAAATTCAAGCTGGAATCTCCCATCATTGCTGCATATTCTGGTATTAATATGAAAAAATTCTACATAATCCTGTTCTCCTTCCCCTCCCTCCCCTTTTTTCATATCATTAATGCAGCATTGGATACAACCAAAGAAAGTACTAATCATATAATCACATCTTTTGTAAAACTATGTGTGTGTTAGACAATGGTTCTTTAGCAGAGCAAGCTGCATCCAACACCAGCCACACAGTTAGGCAGAGATATTGAACAGGAAGCTATAGCAAAATAAACATTGTTTATAGTTGTGTCTTTCAAGCAGGGGTTCTCAAATGTTTTAAACAGGGGGCCAATTCACAGTCCCTCAGACTGTTGAGGGGCTGGACTGACTGAGCAGGTATGGCTAGGTGATCATGTGACTGGGTGGGCGTGGTCAATTTAATAGTCCAATTTTTTTTGCCTTTCTCCTTCCTAAGCTGTACTTGCTCAACCCAAGGAACCTATTTATTTAATAAGACCCCCCACTCCAAAGGGAAAAAAAGCACAAACTTTCTTGCCACTTGCTTTAACTTCATTACAACAGCAGGTTCAAGCTTCTTAAAATAGGCCATTAAAAAAGAATAAAACAAACAGGATTTCCTTCAAAATAACTCCTGATCATGTGTTTCAGATGACCACACAATAAACCAAACTGAGAACTGCACCAACTAAGACTATAACTAAAACCCCCAAGATGGGCATTGAGACACATTGGAAGTAGGCAGAAGGAGAGAATCAACACAACACCACCACCACCCAAGTCTCCAATGGTGAATTAAAGAGGGATAATGGTTCCAGCCAAAGGCCTCGGGACTCTTTGCAAGCAGCAGAAGCAGGACCCGTGAGTGCCTGCCAGCAAGGGAGGTGGCCAGAGAAGGGATAGGAGACCAGACTACTTTTTTTAATTATTTGGATTACAGGGCTAAAGGTCATTTAAACCTGAAGGAGAATTCAAACTGATTTGCTTTTTGCTACACTTGTGCATGTATATCCACACACATGAAAGCTACCAAAATTGTTCAGCAACCAATTTGGTGGATGTACTTTATATATGGCAAGAATCAAAGCAGTGGGTGAATTCTCCTTCAGGCATTGTACTACAGTTGCATTTGAATTGGTGTTAGCCAACTTCAGCTGGTTTTGAAAAAGATTTTGACATGTCCCCCACCCACCCACTTTTAAAGCGCTAATTTAAAAGCAGCCCCTCCCCTACTCAAACACAGGCCCTGGTTCACATGGCTGTGAAAAAGACTTTTAATTTAAAGCAGTACTTTACAAGCCCAGAGCTGCTTTTCAAACTGCACTGGTGAGATCACCCACTCAGCTGGCCCTCCCCCATATCCTTTGACTTTACCTTCAGCAGCAGCTGTGTGATCAGAAGAGCAGCTCAACTGGTGAAAGAAGTGTGGCTCAAGTGGATGCTCACTGGAAGATAAGGCCGACGGTGAAGGGCAGGTCAAGGGGCGGGGCTTAATCCCACCACTACGCGGGCTGGATACTTTGCATTGGCAGGCCATATCTTTCCCACGGGCCATAGTTTGAGTATGCCTGCTTTAAAGAAAAGTTACCACTGATATCAGAAGCTGGAGAAAACTCAAGGCTGAAAGTATCACTGAAATTCCATCTTATTTGATAGATTACAATTGGCATTTGCTGGGCCCTTGGTTTCTTTCACAACCAACAGGGTGAAAGATGATAGCCAGACATCTGATGAGGAAAACTGAGAACTTTTCCTCAAGCTACAGAAGATGGAAAGCTGAAATAATGTTTCAGCAATTATTTGCTGAAGAGAGAAGCTGCAAATTCCCCAGCTTGCCCTGTCCTTTCCTTAGACCCAATAGAAAACAATCCTGTTGCTGATGTACAAGTTAGTTTGAACAAAACAGTTGTTTTGACTTCTGACATGGGATTGGAGAATATTTTTTCTATTTAGAAACAAACAAACAGCAAAGCTTTGGTTTGAACCTAAGTTGCAAGAAGAAATATATCTATTCTTATGCAATGACATGTTTTAATATATGATCTGTGATGTCCAATTTTGGGATATCTCCTTGATAGTTTTGTTATCATTTTAAATGTGGCTAACATTCATAATGTTTGTGCAATTCTCTTGAATCTCACCCTTGAAACTGATTTCATTCCTATACTAACCATGTTTCTTTAACAATACTTCACTTTTATTTTGCATATTTTTTCCAGAAACACAATGATGTAGAATAATTGATTAATTTTGTGCTGTCCAATCAGTATCAGCTCTTAGTGACCAAATAGATTTTTTCCCCCATGGAATTCTATCCCTAACATGGCATTTCAGGCCTTTCATTGACACTTACTAAATTCATTCATCTGGTTGTCTTTTTCTTCTCTTTCCTTCTACCTTTTCCAGTAGGATAGCCTTCTCCCGAAAACTAACTTTTTGCATAATGTGTAACTAAAATAATTTGGACCTAATCATTTATGCCACTAGTTTGATCCATCACTATTTTGATGATCCATTGTTGGTTTTCTTTGCTGATGCACAAAATATGGGATTATAGGTTGCTGCATTTCCTACAGATTAATAATCAGCTGCTACATGTGAGTAAGAATCACGGCTGGTTTTAAGCTAAGCACATACAGGCATTTACCTAGGGCACCAAAGTTTAGCAGGCACCAATACTGCAGCTTTCAAAATCACTCTAAAATGCAAATCTTTGTCTCAGTGGGAATTGGTTTTATCAGGCAAGGTAGGTGCCATATATCTTTTGGCTGGTCCTGATAGGAACAAGATTACATCAAAGTCAAAAGTCAGTGGAGCTAGAGTTAGTGCCTTCTTTTTAGTTTTGCCTCAGTATTATTAATGAGTAGAAGGATATTGTCTTGACTAATCTGCCATTAGCATTAATCTTCCATTAAAATGGAGCTTACCATTTTTCATAATTTTAAAAGGGAGAATATAACATTCTGAAAGTTTGAGATGTTTTAATAAATGTGGCTGACAACTTTTCTAAAGTCACCTCATGCAGGTAAGGTCTAGTATGTAAATTACTAACCCATTTCACTGTCCTATATTTATCTGAAAAAAAGGTTTCATCCTAGGATATCTTGGAATATGAGTTCATTTCCCATAGGACACGTGGCAAAAATGTAGTAATTTTTCATGACCTGCAATGTTCTTTTCTTCAGATTGGATGCAAGGCTGCACATCACAAGTGCTGCGTGATTGCTATCATCTGAATCAGGCAGATAATGTTCATCTACTTAGATATTCTGCCTCTACAAAGATTAGTAATTTCTTGCCAGCCATTACTTCTGAACCTTTTCCCATTTGACTGAGAATTATCTTTATATGTATGTCAAATACAATTTCACTGCCATAATTTTGCTTTGATCTCTGTAACTCCCTGCACAGTTCATCATTTTCATTTGACATAAAAATTCTGGAATTTTATTATATTTCTTTAAAAAGATGTGTGTGTACAGACATACATACATACTGCAGCTCTTTAATTTATTTAAATAAGAACAATTTGTCTGTATTTATGCTAAGAGTATTATTATACCTTACAAATGATGTAAATGATTATTACATCATTTTTAGCACTATATTTGTGATTATTTCTAAAATACATGTTCTATATTGTCAGCCTTTACTGTAAACTTAATTTTGCTGATACGCTGCAAATAATAATATTCTGCCCACAGAATTAATTGAACCCACAAAGTTCCCTATTTTTTTCCCTAGAGGCTGATGAAAGGGTAACACAAAATAGCAATAGCACTTAAAGTTATATACCACTTCACAGTGCTTTATAGCCTTCTCTAAGTGGTTTACAGAGTCAGCATATTGCACCCAACAATTTGGATCATTTACCGATCTCAGAAAGATGGAAGGCTGAGTCAGTCTCGAGCCAGTAAGAGTCAAACTGCCAAATTGCAGGCAGCCGGCAATCAGCAGAAGTAGCCCACAGTACTAAATTCTAACCAACATAACTCAAAATAGCTGAGAAATGGGGAAAAAGTCACCGTTGCTTCCATAGGCACTCTATGCCTTTCCATGATGATTGTACATGGTTGCTGTGAGGGATCTACATATGTAAGTGTGTGATTAGTATGTCTTCCCGCCTTCCTTCCTTCCTTCCTTCCTTCCTTCCTTCCTTCCTTCCTTCCTTCCTTCCTTCCTTCCTTGTGTTTGTTTGTTTGTTTGTTTGTTTGTTTGTCTGTTTTCAATTGCCAATTCCACCTTTTTTAGATTAGTATTTCAGGATACTTGGTTTGCTTGCTTTTTGTTTTCTTGCAGTTATTGTTCTAGGATTCTAATGGAAGAAAATATTTGTAACATCATGTTACCTAATTTGGTAATGGAAGAAAACAACCACCAGGCTCAGAGAACTTCAAGGATCCCACTGCTTTAGGTGTATATGTTTGTGTATGTACTGTATGTATATATGTATATCTACATCTATATACCTACTCAGATTGGCTTAGTGAGCAAGAATTCTTTTTGATTGATAGTCTAAGGGACATTTGCTAGATCTACAGTGGTACCTTGGTATTCAACTCCTTTGAAACTCATTGAATTTGGTACTCATTTTGAAGCTAAAATTTTGTCCTGGTACTCATTATTTATTTGATACTCAATGACAAGTTAAAACTTGGCTTGTCAGTTGCCTTGTGACTCCCTACATTATTCCTTATGGGGAAAAACTGTTTAGTACTCATTATTTTTGGTACTCATCACACCTCCTGGAACCAATTAAAGATGAGTTAATTGTAGATGGTATCAATAAACCTAAGTCTGTGATGAGTTTATTATTTAGTTTAAAACATTTATTACTGATCTTACACTATACTCTGTATGGCTTCCAGTCAATTTAAATAACTCCAATAACAAAACATAATAAACATATTTATTAAAGGCATAAATATTAAAAGCCTGGCAGGCATCAAAGTTAACCTTCCATGTGCAATCCCTTGTTAAATCCTTTTATCCACTTCAGCCTATCCCAGCACTTGGGGGAAAGTAGCACTTTTTTTGCAGTGGGGTGGGGAATAGGGAGACTAGGCAGATAGAGTTGCATAAGAAGCTTCTTAGCAAATGGACCTGCAAATTGATTAAAAAAAACTTTGCTGTGAAACTATATGGTAGCATTTTCTTATGAACTGTCAATTTCATTAAAAAAGCAAACTGGAAATCAATAGCCAATATAGAACGGGCTATTGATAATCTTCTAAAATTAGCTTGTGCAAGAACATTTCCAGCTAAGAAACAGCATTGAGCATTCTTGTAACAAGGTTTCTTAAGTTAGATTTGTATGTGTACTAATGGGGAAGTTGAATTTGTATCTGGGGCTACCTGAGTTCCATAAAGGAATTAAGGCCAGCAAATAGATGTGGGCCAAACTGAAGATTTTGTTTTTTCCCCATAAAAGAATCTCAGGGTAGCTCTCCCAGTTCTTTGGACTGCCAAGATCATCCAGCTCTATTTCTTTTAACTTGTCATTAGAGCTGAAAAAACAAATTTAAGTACTTAAAACACTTGGCCAATTCAATAGCATTACAATTGATGGGCCCTTAGTCTTGTAGCAACAACTATAATCTTGGTTTATAATAATTAATAACATTAATTACCTGATTAAGAATCTCTAAGGCTTTCCTGAAGCAGCTGAAGACTATAATAGTATCAGGATATCATTTGCATAAAATAAAACAAGATGTTCTTCACAAATTTACAAGCATGTGTATCCAAAGTAAGATACCTGTACTTCACCAGTAAGTTAACATAGAAATTAAAAAGAAGCAAGGATAAAATATAATCTTGGAGAACTCCTTTGTGATTAGGACACACCTAGAAAGATGACTTTCAGTGTAATATCTAATTCTTAAGATTGCAGTTAAGTGTTAGAACAAGTAACTTGTAAATTGCAAATGATTCATAATAAATACCTTTGAATTGTAGAGTTAGAGAGTTAGAGTTATTAAGTTTATCCCCTAATTTTACTCTAGAAATAGAGTAAAATGCTAATCTAAAATCAGCAAAGCTGCCTTTAGGATTGTTTAGGATTTAGTGATGCATTTTTAAACTAAATATTATAGTACAAGTCCCTATTTACAGTAGAGAACTTCTATAATAGAGGACAAAGTTCAAATGTATGCAATTATCTTCTACGAGCATAAGTATATACCTTGAATATAGGCAGCATGCTTTCTGAACTTTCAATAAATGCATTTAGTCATAGAAGAGGAAAATGCGCTATTTTGTGAAGTTTAAAATAGGATCTTCAGTCAATTACCTCTGAATGTGTGCAGAGCTGATGTCAGACCAGTAATTCATGGTTGCCAACTGTTTTACAAGGCTGTCAGTACACCAGTTCTCTAAGACGGTTCCCCGAGTCATAATCATAAAATTTTATAGTATGATAATACAGAGCCAATGGAAACCTAATGGAAATAATCTTCCAATATTTTTGAGCATTCTTGTTTATTCTAGTTGTCTGCAGAAAAGGTTTTAAACTGTGAACAGAAAAAGGCCAATAATAGCCCACTGAGATTATGTTTCTTAAGTGGTTATAATTTGAACCAAACAAGCTTTTGCAATGCTCATTCCAGACCACCTATAATGATCTTTCATATGGCCAGTGCTTTATTTCCCCCTAATTCTAAACAGCATAACTGCAAATGAATCTGAATGACTCTGTATTTAATTGCACATTGACATATTTATGCATGAATCCCTATTAAACATTATAATACTGAGGATCATCTATAATCAATTGTGAGCTTGCAGTCCGAATAGCATGCTATACTAAGCACAGCCAGAGTTACCTAATTTCACAAAATGAGTTATTGGAAGAAGGCAACCGCAGATGTCTCAAACAGATTTGCTTTTTACATGCCTGGCATATAAAAACTGTGGAACTGCTGATGATGTCTTACCAAGCACTACTAAGAGGATATAAAAAAGTAATGCATTTAAACTGTGACGCCACTGCAAACAACAAAACAACAACCCTTTTTGTACTATCAAGTTCTTCCCAACTTCTAATGATCACATAAATATTTTTTTCTCCATGAAGATCGTGTCCTTAATTTCTTCTTTAAGGTCTTACAATGATGCATTCATCACCACTATAATTGAATCCATCGACTTTGCTGCTGGTCTTTCTCTTTTCTTTCCTTCTACCTTTCTCAGCATCAAAGCCTTCTCCAGACAGCTAAATATTTGCATGAGGTGTTCAAAGTAGGTTAATTTATTCCTGGTCATTTGTGTTTCAAATGAGAATTCTGAGTTAATTTATTCAGTGATCCATTACTTTGTTTTCTTGACTCCCCATGGTTTTCTCAGGAATCTTCTCCAACACCAAATTCAAAAGAGTCAATACTTTTCCTATATCTAATTTTTGCTTCCATAGAGTGTCATAGAGTATACCATGGTTTGCATGATTCTGATATTTGTAGGTCACACACCACATCATTTGAATATCTTTTCTGAGGCTTTCATGGCTTCTCTACCAAGTGCTAATCTGCAGGGTATTTCTTAACTGTTTTTTCTTTTACTATTGATTGCTAAAAGGCAGAAGATATCCACCACTTCAGTATCTTCATTGCCAATTTTTTTTATTCTTCTGTTGTCATTATTTTGGTCTTCTTTATTTTTAATTGTAGTCCCATTTTATCACTGTGCTCTTTGACTTTTGGTGTTACGGCTTGCTGATCTTTTGCATTTTCAGCTATAGAATCATCAACATACTGCAGGTTATTGATGTTTCTTCCTCAAACTTTAAAAACACACTTATCTTCTTCCAATTCCAATTCTTTCCATTAATATATATTTATCATATAAATTGAATGAATAAGGGAAGAATATATAACCTTGTTTTACTCCTTTGCTAACATGGAATCAGTCTCTTTTGCCACGTTCTAGTCACACTGTGGCTTCCTGAATTGTGTATATAGCAATAGAAATATGGCAGTATGATCTTGTAGATATAGTTTACTAAATGAAAGGGTGATGTATGTGGATTAATCTATAACTGATACAATTTAAG
Source organism: Grayia smithii (assembly GCA_032468115.1). NCBI lineage: Eukaryota > Metazoa > Chordata > Lepidosauria > Squamata > Grayiidae > Grayia > Grayia smithii. Next base: position 137,606 of record JANHFM010005696.1, on the reverse strand, counting down.
CAATGTTTGTTAGACTGAAATCAGTTTCCTTAAGCAATTGAAATAGGTCTACAGATTATTTTTCTCTAAATATTTCATTGCAACTGGTTTTGGGATTTAATATCCATGTGCAGCCAACAGTGCATATAAACTGATGCCTCATCTGTCTTTAATGTGATTGCCCTCAAATACCTGATTCTTAATATAACTGTAAAGTACTTATTTGCTAATTAATTGATCACTGGTTTGGAAAAGCTGGATTTAACAGTTTTGATCAACTCTTGGGTGACTTTTAGCTTGAATTCTAGTGACCCATAAATTCAGCAAGAAATCATTTAATGCTGAAAAAAGTATATATTATTAAAGGAAGTAAATAACCTTTCTACAACTTTGGTGTCTTAATTAACACTTAAAAATAATAAAAACAAATCTGAACTTATATTCTCTGTAATATATACAAACTTAAGAAAAAAATAAGATAGAATCATTTGAAAAAGTTATTTCTAGAACCTGTGTCAGGCAAAATTGCATAGCAAAGTTTTGCTTTTACAGTTATTTCCAGTTACTGTACAAAGCAGGCTGTGTTATTTGTTACATCATTACTATAGTTTATAATACAAAGTATTACAGCCTAACCAGACTGTGTTCTGGTTTTGATTAATGAATAGTATTCAGAGGACCAGTGCAAAACTACAATAAAATAGAAGGAATGTACACACAGACAAACACAAATACACAGAACATTATATAATAAAATATATAACAAAATTTTATAAGAAAATTCAGTTCAGAACACAATTCTCTGTGTGCATGCTATGTATTTTCTGTAATTGAAGATAACCAGAAACCTTTCTAACCATATTGTATGAACTCTCAGCAGAATTTTGAATTATTAGTAAATCAGAAAGCCTTATTATTATGTTTAGTCACAGAATCAATCTGATGTTTAGATTGGATTTGACATTTTTGTCTTATTTATTTGTTAGCGTTACGTTTGCTTTGCAATGAAAATTCAAGCTTACTTATAACCTGGAAAATAGCACCCAAAACATTATCTCGACTATTTTTTCCCCCCTGTTGGATCTATTTATATCTTCCATCTTCAAAACTACAAGTATCATGATTCTATGGCTTCAGTTTTGAAAGTTCTTATTTTATTTTGTTTTTTCCTTTCTTTTCAATGCCCCTTCCCCAATTGCCTACACAGAATGCTCTGGACCATTGGGAATTGAAGGAGGAATCATTTCTAACCAGCAGATTACTGCATCATCCACCCATCGGGCTCTTTTTGGGCTCCAGAAATGGTATCCCTACTATGCACGACTTAACAAGAAAGGTCTTATAAATGCTTGGACTGCAGCAGAAAATGACAGATGGCCATGGATTCAGGTAACAGAAGGAGTTGAATGCGTGGAAAACTATTAGCCTGTATTGCTAACATTGTGGGTTTTTTAAATAATCTTTATTAGAATATATATATAACATTAATATTAACATATACATTATGTACATTGTATATGTACATTAACATATACAAAATGTATACAAAATATATGCAAAATATAAATTCTAAAAGTCTTAACCTCCTAAATAGATATTAAAATATAAGTTTAGTTTCTTTGTCTTTGAACATTACAGACTCTAAACTTATGGCTATTATTTAAGTCAATATACAAATTCCTTGTAATCCACTTACTTGCTAGTCAAGTCCACTAAGTCACCGTTACTTATTTTAGTTTCCCAAATCAAATAGAATTTCCTTCAATTGGGTAAGATTTTGGTTTCCCTTTATTTATTTTGTACCCATTGGTACCATTTTTCCCATATTTTATCATTTCCTAAATCCTCTTTTGCCTTCATTTTCTTGCTAATATGCTAATATTGTTTAGTAACCAGTGCAACTCGGTGGTGGGATTCAATTTTTTTTACTACTGATTCTGTGGGTATGGCTTGATGGGTGTGGCATGGCTTGGTGGGTGTGGCTTAGTGGGCGTGGCAGGAAAAGGATATCATAAAATCTCCATTCCCACCCCACTCCAGGGGAAGATTACTGCAAGATCCCCATTTCCTCCCGATCAGCTGGGATTCAGGAGGCAGAGAATAGATGGGGGTGGGGCTAGACAGAGGTGGTATTTACCGGTTGTCCGAACTACTCAAAGTTTCTGCTACCGGTTCTCCAGAACTGGTCAGAACCTGCTGAATACCACCTCTGGTGCAATTTTCATAGAGGTGTAGACATGCATTTAGATGTTTTTGAAGTAGTTTATGTTACCCAAAGTCAAATTTTATTTGTTTTTTTTCAAGATATAACTATATATAGATTTTTTTTACTATACATTATATTCCTTTTTCTTTCTACACTGTTGCTTATTTAGCAAAAGATTCAATTTATGTGTAATATTCCTTTTGTAATAAGTATAGTTTCTTTTATAAACTTTCAGGTACATGATGCACACCAAGTAAATATTTTTCTGCTTTCTCCTAATGAGATGGATATTGAAGCTACTATTCTAATGTGTATTGCCAGGATGTAATTAGTTGGAACTAGAAGCTTGTAATTGGCTTGTGACTTAATGGGTCACTAGACATGGCATTATAAGCAAATTAAAAGGAAGCTCACTCATATCTAAGTTTAAAGTAGTCTGCATAGATTTAGAAATAAATAAAATATTTTCCATGTTCAGCACTTACTGCTTCATTAGAAGCACTGAGACGTTACTTTAACGCAGTTGTGAAATAAGTTTATATTATCTTATTTTAATATCCACTATTGAGATATGATCATATTTCTCACTCAGTTTTTGTATTAAATTTTGCTGTTTATCTCCACAATAGTACTCTTACCTGCCCTTTTTTCATTATTCCTTATCTAATATTACCTTTAGCTTTTTACAAAGACATTTACCAAAGATAAGGGTGTAACAATTGGAATATCTGTACAAACTATGTAATATCAACATGCTTAAGATTTCTGGTTTATATTTTAAAACTTCCTAAGTTATTTTTCATAACCCAAATCCTGGAAGTAAAAGTTTGACCTAGGAACCACAAAGGAATGGAAAGATTTACTGTTCTTGGACACAGATTATGCATTTCCTTTGTACAGTATATTGTTTCAATCATAATCTACTTAATACAAACCCAGTCAGGAAACAGATGACACCTATATACATAACTGCTCCAAGTGGGGGTGATGAAGAACAACTACTTGACTCAGGTTTCCAACTGGAAGACATTTTACTTTGTTCTTCTCTTATAATCAGGAAAATGAATCATTGGTAAAGTACACTAGATTCTAACAATGTATGCAGGAATGCCAGTATTATCAAAAAAGAACAATGGTTGGGCACAACTTTGGGAGCAGAAGAATTAACTATTGAGTTAATTCTTGTGAATTAACTCAATAGTTCTGAGCAACTTCCTTAGTTTCTAGATAATATATAGAATTTCTCACCATTTTGATATATTTTGACTTGTTGAAAACCTGAATAAAATTCTTTGGTGACTTTGAGCCAAAGCTTCTGACATTCTACACTTTCTGAAAATTCTATACTTGTATACAAAATTAGTTTGTGTTATCATGCTTTTTATAACAAATGAGCTTTATATTTGAAGTCTTAATGATTTAAAAAAGGAGAATGTAGAACAGAACCTTAAAGTTATCTAATTAGTTAACATCTGGATCACAAATAATATGGTCACAGAGATCAACTAGTCATAATTTTCCACATTATGGTGAGATGAATCATTCTTTTATTACACAGTAGATTAACAATGCAATTCATTTGAATTCTAGTGGTCATTTCTAAACTCATATCTATCCAATTACTTATTTATAATGTTTATATACCATTTTCCAGTACAATTATCAAGGATAACAGTTAAAAGCAGCCGTGACATTTTAAAAAAGTGTAGAAAATAGCAATTCCTATTGAAGTATCCAATATTATGGCAACAATCAAAACCCAAAAGTTCTATTAAACAATGCTATTTGAACCGTATTTCTAAAGCAAATCAAGGTAAACACCACTCAACCAGGAGATTACTATTCTAGATAATGGGGCACAATGTCTCTGCTTCATTCACTAACTTCACAAATAGGCCAGAAAAAAACCTTAAGTAAAATGAGGGAGATACGTAAAGATGTTGGAGAGTGAAACAATCCCATTAGACTTTAGAGTTATAGCCAGCACTATACTGAAATTGTTTCTAAAAGTGTTGTAAGCCAATACATCTGCCAATATAATCCTTTAGAATGGATGTCAATAGATTATTGCAGCTTCTCAAAATATCTAAGGCAAAAATTATAAATTACTTTCATAATATAATGTCAAGATAACAATGAGCTGAATTTCCCTTCCCTCCTAATCAGGATGGACTAACAATCTGCACACTATCTAAAATTGGCCATGATTTTTACTATGATCTCTAAACATCTAGCAGCATACTCCAAGTTCCAGACCTGCTACTTCAGGAAGATTGCTGCCTTGTTTAGAGCCATATGTAATGTTCAGTGAAAAAAAAATACTCTTTTGGCAAATTTCAGTGAAGTATTTTACTGAGCACCACATTCACTGAAGTCAAGGCATGTCAAATATGGAAGAGACAAAATCAGTGCTAGTGCACTGCTAAGTGTTTCCACTTAGTTCCATCTGCCTGCAATTAGTGCCAGTTCAAATCTCACCAGGCTCAAGGTTGACTCAGCCTTCCATCCTTTCGAGGTAGGTAAACTGAGGACCCAGATTGTTGGGGGTAATAAGCTGACTTTGTAAAATGGGGGGTGGGTGGGCAAAAACCCTAATAAGCAGGCATATACAAGGAATGAAGGTATTGCTAAGCACATTGATTTGTGCTTGGAAAAAAAATTGTAAGCCGCCCTGAGTCTTTGGAGAAGGGCGGGATATAAGTTGAATTTTTTAAAAAAATCATCTCCAATTTTCATTCCAGGTTATTGGGGCCACAAAGCCAAACCAGTTGTCCAGGGAAGTCTCACTTCTTCTGGCAACTCTTTGCAACCCCAAAATTTGTATGTTTCAAATGTGTGGTCCTTCCTCCAGCATGGATGACTGAATCAGCAACCCATAACTGAGTTTTGCTTAGCCTAGTGGTTATTTTTGTGGTGAAAGAACTGTTTGCTGCCAGCCTAGTCTGGTTCCTTCTATTGGGATTGCTATGGACTGCTCTCTTGAATCTTTGCCAAAAGACTCATGTGCAGATTAAAGCACTACACATATCAACCCACCACCACCCCAAAGTGTCAAACAGGAAATGGGTCAGTAAGAAACAAAGCAAAACAAATGATTATCCACACAGTTCTCCCCGTCTTTCATAGAAAGATGAGAGAGATTTAGAATGAAACAGAATTCTTATACAGTAGTTTAGATAGAAAGGGAAATGTAATAAATGTCAGCCTAGCAAAGGACCAAGAGAAGGTAACAATCCCTTGGTTTGTGGTCAAGGTGTTGCTAGCTGTACATAGACCATTTCACTCTCCTTTTTACCTGACTTGGCAGGCCTCAAAGGCAGAAGGATATTTTTTATCAAGCAGTACACAAAGCGTTCAGGGTTTTCTTGAGGAAAATAGGATGTGTGGTAACCCAGTTTCAGAATAGCACGTTGATTGAGAGGAGGCATCCAATTAAAAGGCCTGTCATCCCTTGTGACCCCACAGTCTCCCTATCCTGACCCACCTTAGCCATTTCCTTCTTCAAAAGGAGCTTAAAAACACATTTTCTCCCCCACCCCAACTTCAGTAAAAGAGACCAAGATGGTGTCCTAAGACCCATACACCTGCCATACGTTGCTCCCCCTTTACCAGCTGCCTGAAAATTTGCCTGCATGGATGGCAGCCAGGATGTTCCCAAGGATACAGCAAAGCCTGGAGACCCTGTCCCTGATCTGGAAGATGCTTTCATTCCAGTGCCAAGGCAGAAAAGGGAGTTCTTATGCATGGCTGAAGATCAGATCCCGAAATTTCTTTCCTTTGTTCCTCCCTTTTCTTTGTAATCCCTTACCTCCAGAAACCAGAAGGAGGGCAAACAGACCAGCCAAGAGGAAATGAGGGATCTTCATAGTTTCTGTTAGAAGGTCAGAATCCAGAAAAGTTTACAAGAGACCTAGAGACAGAACAGTCTCTCAGTGTTTGTCCCGAAAGCTGCCATCCACAATTTATAGCATTCTTGGGAAGTTGTGACACAGTGGCAGTTGAAGCAAAATAGGACATAAACCTATTGTCGTTATAAAATTCTTCCTGGAATTTGCCAATCTAACGATTTTGATTCTGAAGTAACAAAACGGTCATGGAGCATGATACGTTCAATTTGGTAACCTCAGATGTTTTCCCATTTTCAACATCTTTTTCCTCTTTTGGATATCATTTTAGTCAGGTGGTGGCAGTGGTGGAGGAGAAATATCTCCTGTATAAAAATGCTAGCCTTTTTACTATCTAGGTTAGAGGAAAGAATTTTTGACCAAATGTTAGATAACAATAATTCCTTACCTGAAGAAACCAGAAGATAAATGTGTAAATATAAAGTTAAATGTTAAGTAATTAACAATTACAAGATATGTATCTAGGTATGGGTATGGGTATGGGTATGGGTATGGGTATGTATATATTGAACAATCTAACAAATCTCGTATCTACAAATGAACATGACCTGCTATCAGATATCTCCACAGATAAAACAAATGAACAAATATACATCATTAGAAAATGTATAGATAAAGATTTGCAGAGAATATGAATGTTTAATGAAAGATATTGAAGGCTGTATATTTTTTCTTCAAGTTTTATTGGTGACAGTGGATTTTAATATGTAATGCAATCAGTCCAACATAAAAAATGTGAATGTCCTGCTAACATCTCAAACGTTTATGCCAAAATATTTTATTTATTAATTAGCTACTGTTGGTTGCTTTGATCACATTAACAGAATGAATGAATGAAGATTGAATCCCAAAGCAAGTAATTTATTGAAGAATGAATGGGCAGAGAAGAAGGGGAAGAAAAAGGTAGTTGTAGTGTATTTTATTTATTTATTTTATTGTATTTATATGCCGCCCTTCTCCCGAAGGACTCGAGGCGGCTCACAATATAAAACAGA
>JANHFM010005696.1:105088-118245 GCA_032468115.1 Grayia smithii | reverse complement strand
CCCCAAAGCCAGTCCAACTTTTCTTCCAACCCTTCCTCCGTTGCCTTCAAGTTGGATTGTCAAACCACCATGACCAGAAAATCCAGAGGGTAGAACTCAAGTGGAATTTAGCATGCGAGGAGGTGTGATTGGAATTAATATCAACCATGACACAATCGGATGAAAAACACATCCCAAGTTTGAAAAGAAGCTTTACTATAAAAGGAAAACAAACAAACGAAAAACCTAGAAAAGACGCATTTTTTAAAATTCAATAGAATTTCCTTCGGAGGCGGATCGAGCAAAGATGGTGTTTTCAAGCTGAGTTTTCTTCACGTGCATTTTGATCAAACCGGTGATGGCTTCATTGCTAAACATTTCGGCAAGCTGCAAAGGGTTCAGGCCTCCCATCACGCTATTTACATCTGCGGCAGCATTCAGCAATAAATAGCAAATGCCCAGATGCCCTGAAAGTAAGGAAAGAAGAAAGAAAGAAAGAAAGAAAGAAAGAAAGAAAGAAAGAAAGAAAGAAAGAAAGAAAGAAGAAAGCAAGAGAGAGAGAGAAAGAGAAAGAGAAAGAGAAAGAAAGAAAGAAAAAGAGGAAGGAAGGAAGGAAGGAAGGAAGGAAGGAAGGAAGGAAGGAAGGAAAAGAAGGAAGGAAGGAAAAAGAAAGCACAAGACAGAGAGAAAGAAAAGGAAGGAAAAAGAGAAAGAAAAAGAAAAAGAAGGAAAGGAGAGAAAGAAAAAGAAAGAAAGAAAGAGAAAGAAAGAAAGAAAGAAAGAAAGAAGGAAGAAGAAAGCAAGAGAGAGAAAGAAAGAAAGAAAAAGGAAGGAAGGAAGGAAGGAAGGAAGGAAGGAAGGAAGGAAGGAAGGAAGGAAGGAAGGAAGGAAGATGTGGATACAGTTTTTGCTTTGCCTGGAAAACTGGGTTGGACATGGCATACAGTACAATCCAAAGGCTTACCACACACGTGCGAAGGGAACCCTTTGTTTGTTCCTTACTGCTTGTTCCCACTGTAACCCAACTAGTCGTGGAAGGTTATTGAGGGGTAATAAGCCAGGATGCATTTATTGGGGGAGTGAAGGGGACTAGTTAAATTTCAAATTAATTAGTTCCTTTTCAGTTACCTTGTTCTGCTTATAGATGTGGTCCATATATTACCCTAGATTTATGAGTTCTCCCATAGTGTGAATATATTTCAGTGAACTTTCTGGGTTTATGTTTATGGATCAGAGTTAGAGGTGAACATGCTTCCCCCTCTTTATTTGCGTAAAGGCAAATAAATTTCGATGAAGCCCTCCATTCCTTGGGCAATGTAGTCCCAAGGAGGCTGCTGCCTGCATGTGGGGGCATTTCACGTCCCTCCACCTCAGTGTTCCCAATCAGCACCATATGCGATTCTGCACATCCACTCATTGTATCCACAATTTTGCCTATTTGGCATTCCAGAGGATTATTATTTCAAGCCTCCTGTGAACTAGAGAGATGTTTACATTCTAAAATGATTTTTAATGCTAAGAATGGGCAATTATGGACTGAAAATATTACACAATGTAGTATTTCTTTTATGACATATAGGAATGGTCTCCATAAAAATAATTCCTTAGAGACATTCAGATTTAGAGACTTTGGAACTTACGGCTTGAAACGGTGAGATGTGAATTAAGAGAGTGCATTCTGCAGTCCTGAGGTCATTCCGGTCTCATTGTTCCAGCTCTTTTAGCAAAGTACCTGATTGCCAGGCCTTTGTTTCCTCACAGGAAGTTTACTCCATCCCTGTCCTTGCTTTGTGGCCTTCACCGTTTATAAAAAGCTGTCCTGCTGAGGCCTACGGTACGGTTTCTCAAAGTCAGAACGGCTTCTTAACAATTGGTTCAGTGTTCACAAGAGCCCCCGTTCTCCACTCCGGGATGTGGTCAGCCTTTTGCACATGGGTTTACCTCAGATCTTTCCCCCATATGGGCTGCATCAACAGAGGGATGGCGTCAGGATCAGGGGTGGGGGGGGGGATAATGCTGGTCTATACCACAACTGGTGAGTCCCTATTTGGAATATGGCGTCTAGTTCTGGTCACCATAATACCAAACAGATTCTCTGGTGTGAGATTAAGGAGTTCACAACACACGGACCATAGTTTAATCTAGAAAACTCTGAGCACCCGAGATGGAGTCAAATCCAAAAACACCAGAGAATTCCTGGAGGCCTGGCACTCAGACAAATGAGCCATCAATAGGCACATAGACATAAACAACATCTACATACCATTTAAAAGAGACAATCAAAAAGCCCAAAAGGAAACAAAAACACTGAAACACCTTTTCGTCAGCAGTCAATGACCAGAAATAAATACCAAGTTTAACACTAGATTAATAATTGAGAAGTAAGCAATACCCCAATCAAGGAACTACTAACAAAGACAGAGAAGCAACAGTCTAATCAAGGAACTACCAAGATCACTCCTACCAATACTGACAGGGCAGACCACTGGTATATAAAATGAGAGCAATGCCCTTCCCTTCGAGACTGATGATGTTACCTAGCTTGCTAATGAAACGTCTGCAAGAAAACAACCAAGCTCAGAGAACACCCGCGAGCAACAAATTTTCTCTTCTATCGGTAATTAATCCAGCGTCAGACAATTGTTATACAAGCCATTAAGAAGAACAATCTGGCTAGACAGAACTTGGTCCCCAGATGGCTTTGACTTGCTTGGACATTGTGGGAATGAATGAAGTCAAAGGAAGGGTGAAAGTGATGTAGAAGATTTAGTAATCTTCTATAATTAGGGATTGCCAACAGTTCTCTGCAATCTGTTTCTTCTAGACAAATGGGAGAACAAATTTTTTTCAAAGCAAAACTAGCTGTAATAAAGGAAGTTGGAGACAGTATAGCATAGCTCAACATACATCTGCTCCTAACGTCTACAGGCCTGAATTTGGAAAGATGGTGAAAAGAGCACCTGGGATTGTGATGGGAAAATTTGGGGTGAAAAATCTGTGCATTCGTGGTGTGTGGGCTGCGGTCTACTTTTGGGCGTTGAGAGATGGATTGCATGATCTTCCAATGGGGGAAGAACTGCTGAGCCTGCATAACTGAACAGCCTCATCAATAAACATTTGCTCAGATCTGGGGGCTCAGCCATGTATTTGCAATTTGCTTCTCATCCATGGTTGCCTTCCTGAAAGCAGCGTACAAATATGTCAACTGGCCTGCTGTACAAATAGTTCTCCTTTTTGGCTCTTTGGCTAAACATCTTCGAGAAGCATTAATTCGTCTTGTCAGGAGCCTGAACCAATTGGAAGAGGCGCTTTAGTGGTTTCAGCTAACTGTTAGTGGCTTTGTGGAGGGGGGGGGAAGGCATCTTGCTCACTCTTACAGACTGTTGTTTTTAAAAATGCCCTCAGATCAAGAAGGAGCGAGGAGAGAAGAAAACTGCTTTCTGTATATTCAAGGCTGCAGAACTTCTGGAAGACTGAAACCATCGTCCCAGAAATGAGAACTCTTCTACCAGCCTAATTCTTGAAGCACGTTTGCACCTTCGAGGTTCCCTTGCAAAATTTACCTTTCCCTTCCCACCCAAAGCAGTTCAGCATTACAAACTGAAATTTAACAGAGACAAATTGCTCAGAATTGTTCTCTTAGGAAAGAAAACCAAAAGCTCAAATATAGCTGGCTTGTATGTGGGATTCTGTGCCTTGATCCCAAGGACTGCCAAGATCACTGGTATACCCACTAAACAGAAGGGATCGGCCCAGAGGGCATCACCTACTCAAGGTCCGACTTGCTTGTTTCAGGAAATCTGCCACAGGGGTTGTTCAGGCCAGACTTCTTGAGACACTCAAGGGGAGTAAGACTCCTCCTGTGAGTAAGTCAGACAATGTCAGCAAGGAAGGTAGCAATTTGGACTTATCTTCCAGATAAGCAGGGTGGAGATAGGACTTAAATCTTTCAGCAGATCTAAGTTTGGGTTTTGGATTCTTTTTAAACTCCCTGTTTCAAATCAAATAATGTCCAGACAAGTTGCAGAATTTTAGCTCCAGGATCATCCGTCATTCTATGGTGGCATCATAGAAAATCTGTAGCTCAAAATTGAAGTGTGGAGTTTTTGGTGGTCGGTGAACTTGGTTGCTTGCAGATGTTTCTTTACTCAACTCGGTAGCACCAACAGTGAGTGTGAGTGAGTATGGGATTTGCTCCCTCTTTATATACAACCACTTGCCCTGCCAGTGTGGTTGGAAGTGTGATTTCCTCCTTGCAGGTTCCTTGATTAGAACATTGTTCCCTGCCTGATTGTTTGTGCCAAAAGGTCAAAGTTATTGGGAAGCAATCAAAGGTTAATTTCAACCAAATGGACATTTACTTTTAAAGTCCTTTGTGACTTGGAGCCAAGTTAGCTATGGGAAGGTCTCTCCCCAGTGGCATCACCTGTCCTGTTCGATCCAGCAGGAAGTGGCATCTGGCAGCACCCAGGAGGACACACCTTCTTCCCAAAGACCAGGCTCAGGCTCCTTCTGAGGAGCCTCTTGTAAATGACCATCAGGGGAACACAGCTGACTGGGTGGCGCATGGCAGCAGCACTGAAGTGGCACAAGGTTGCTTAGGGGTCCTGCATTCTTTAAGCAGCCCATTTTAGGTATGTGGATTCAAAAATTGTCACCCTGCGATGCACCATTTTGCCCAATTGACGATTACAAACAAACATACACGAGAATTTTAATAGTATATAGTTGTGATAATTTGAGGATTATTGTATACTTTCTGTATTTCTTCTTCAGCAGGCAAGACCAGGAACCTGGTTCCACGGGAAGACCAGAACTGCCACTTATGAAGGGGATCATAAAAGAAGCCCGCAAGAATGATTCGGCTTCACCTCCCATCCAGGGATCCAGGGAAGAATCCGACCCAGTGGCTTCCGAAGGCTGCCTTCCTTTCCGAGGCACAACACACACACACCCCGGCGCTCTTTGCTCAGGCAGCGGCTCTCGCTGGCTCGCTCTGCGTTTGTCAGGGTGGCGCAAAGAGCCTCGCCTGCTTTTGGCCCCAGAACTGGATGCCCTTAGCCTAACAGGAGCCCCTCCGTGCCATAAGGCCGTTTTGAAAAAAAAGTTACCTCGGCAGCCGAAGTTGGATAGGATCGCTCCTTTCTGCCGCGCAAGGCACGAAGATCGGCTTATGCCGCGGAACATGGCCAAGGCGGCCCTCGGGAACCGCCGCGCTGCTTGGCTCGGAGCGCCTGGTCTTCCCCTCTGACCCTGGGGGGGAGGGGGGAATGGGGAGGGGGGGAGACGATCTGTTGTGTTAGTTGGAGCAGCTTCTTTTGTGCAAAACCAAGCAGGCTGGAAAGAGACGAGCGAGAGAGAGAGAGAGGTTAACCTCTTTTTTTCCCCTTTCCTTTCCTTTCCCTTTTGCTGCAGCTGTTTTGCATTTGCTTGAGAATGGGCTCCTCCGCTGCAGGAAAGGAGCTTTTCTATTGCTCATTCCAGCGGTCTATGGGAAGACCATAAATATAAACTTACTTGAAATGTTTCTGCAACTTTGAAACTTCTCAGATTATAGTTGTGCTTCTGCTGATGAGCTGTTCAACACTTGGACGAGCCAAGTCTTTCTACGAATTTGAGACGTCAGGCTGCCAAATATCGTTATTTATTTAGACAATTATATGCCACATACTCCAAATCTGTGATTGTAGACAACCTAATGTCCTAGGTACATTTTCTTTTACATGCCTCCCGCCAAGATTTCTCACAGTTGAAGACATTTCTTGCCAAATTTGAAGTCTCGGATTTGCTCGGTAGGCTTAGAAATCCTCACGGGAACTGCAGCATCATAACTGGATCATTTATCTCTGATGCCTCCAACTAAGTTCTACAGAAATTCAAGGGGAATAAATCAAATTAGAAGAAAACTCTACAGACTGATACTATTTTTGCAGGTCATATAGGCTTTGATATATGGATGCCAGTTTCTGCTGTAGGGTCTTATTCAGGAAAAAAAATTGGCAGAAACATTTTGGTCTGTTTGTATGAACACAGAGGGTGGACCTGTTCAATTTCAGCCTCCCCAATTACGCCAGGAGGTGAATTTTGGAGAAACATGATGTTCAGAAACAATATGCCAAGAACCTAATTTATATAAGCATCTAAGAGCAACAAAATCTTTACAGCTGATGAAGTGTGGATTTTTCAAGCATGAGTAGACATTGTAAACATCTCATATTCTCATCCTTAAAGTTGTTTATCATACAGAATCCTAGGTTGGAGGGCATTAATATTTAGGCTCTTGTGTTCAAGTCCCTGCTCATTGCAGGAACCTATGTTAAAGCATCCAATGCAGATGGCTCACCATCCTCTCTTCATGCATCCAGGGAAGGGAATCTCACCAGCTCTCTTTGTAACTGAGTCTCCTGTGACACACAGATAGTCCTGGAGATGTGACACATCACGTAATCCTAATCCCTATTTCAGGGTCTGCCACAGAGAAGAGGGAGTCAAGCTATTCTCCAAAGCACCTTCTGAAGGTAGGACAAGAAGCAACAGATCAACTCATCAAGGAGAGAAGAACTGACAGTGAGAACAATTAATTAGTGGAACAACTTGCCTCCAGAAGTTGTGAATGCTCCAACATTGGAAGTTTTTAAGAAGATGTTGGATAACCATTTGTCTGAAGTGGTGTAGGGTTTTCCTGCCTAAGCAGGGGGTTTGACCAGAAGACCTCCAAGTCCCTTCCAACTCTGTTATTGTATTCTATTTCTCAAATCACATTTTCTTCAAAACAGCTTTACTGTAAGAATTAGTCCTTTCATGTATTCAGAGAGATGCAAAAGTATCCTGTATGTTACACTTTATTAAAATTAATGTGAATGGACCAAAGCGATCTTTTGCTTTCCCCATTTTTTCCTATCTCTATTTTCTTTGATTTCCTGTTCTGATATTCAAATATTATTAAAACAGACCCCCTTTCCCCCATTCAAATGCTTATTTTCTATGAAGAACATTTTTGAGAAATGAACTCGTGGATTCATTAAGCATCTCTTCTAAGTTCCACCCCTGTATGATTTGTACAGTAATGTCATTCCATTATATATTGCAGTGAATTAATATGAAAGCTACTCAGAAATTATTGTTTATTGATTAGGGTATGTCAGTTGCCTACTTTTTCTATTAACTTTATGTAAATCACTTGTAGGCAGAGAAGATTAAAACAATTACAATTGAAATATAAACCCTCTTTGAAATCCTTATGAAATCCTCATTAAAAATATATGAGCAGAATTGTCTTTTTCATCAAGCAGGTGTAAAGGTTATCTAATTTAATCTTGGCAGTAAATAAATTTAACTTATATTTTAAAATGCTTTGTTTAACTACCAATCTAATATATCCTTTTCTTGGAATCATAAATCAAATATACTATAAATATTGCTCAATATGAAATATACATTACGAATGTTCTTTTCACTTCACCAGAGAAATATAACATCATTTATAACACTATTTTTAATTAACCAATGTGTATTCATATTTATCTTTTTATTCTAAAAAGCTAGTACCGGTAATTACTCTACTTCCGCTGACTAGTTGTTTCAAAATACAATGCCAAGCAGAATTATTGGTTTACTGAATTTCTATCTGTAATCAACCATACTTATACTGAATCATTTAGAAAAAAACTGAAAAGAATATAAATATGTATTAAGGTTTTGGTTTTTTTTAACTTAAACAAGATTCTTTCAATATAGACTTTTTCACTGATTTCAAGATTCTGTTATAAGTGATTGAAAAGTGATTTGGATTTATAAAAAAATATGTAAACATTTCAAATGAAGTTTTCACACTGGAACATTTCACAAAACAGTTGTTCTGCTAATCAAAGAGATAGATAGGTTAATGCAAAAGCTTGCAGGACTAAAACATGCATTTATTACACAGAAAGAAAGATTTAACTCCTTGTATGTTAACCGAATTATATTTTTTTAAAAAGTGTTTCATAGACTGTAGTTAGAATGGAATCTGCTTAATATAGTTTTAGCAGTGGAAGTTATCACAAAAATCGGATCTCAGGAATTGTTATGTATATTCTACAATCTGTGAACTTGACTCTATTCTGTGTTATCCTTGTGTCCATAGGAATATGCACAGGAGAATGGAAACATGCTAGAAGAAATTATTGTTCTTTAGCCTGTGACATTCTCATAAATTAACTAAGTGTCACAAGTGGGTTGGTTGAACTTCAGTTTAAATGAAGCCTTGGATATAGGAAAATTTGGTGTTAGACAAGCCATACATTTATGTGAGCAATTGCAACAGCTAAACGAAATACAATGCTGATTATTTCATTGATGATGCCTGATTATAATTTCAGATAAACCTACAACGAAAAATGAGAATCACTGGAGTTATCACACAAGGTGCAAAGAGAATTGGAAGCCCAGAATACATTAAATCATACAAAATTGCATATAGCAATGACGGTAAATTATGGAGCACATACAAAGTGAAAGGCACCACTGAAGATATGGTAAGTCAATTTCATAAATATAAAAGTAATATTTTATATAATATAAACATATTATTTTAAATCTATGCCTTTAAATAGCATAACGTACATAAAAATAAGCTTACAGAGTGTCTATGGAGATTCTTAGTCATCCAGGTCATGGTTGTTCCAAAGCGAAATGTCTTCAAAGAGAAAGCAGAAAGTCCAGTTGCATCTTGAAAAAGCACCTTTGGCATAAGCTTACAGAGACATTTCTGCCTTCAGATTTTATTCTGTGATAAACTGCAATTTTATGGGTTTTTTTAATATATTTATTTGGACTTTCAAATAAAGTCCAAATAAAGTCAGGTAATATTCAAATTGTTATTCAATTTGAATATTACCTGACTCTGACTGTTGGCAGCTCACAATGTATTGCCATAATTATCCAGTACAAACAACAATCAATGGGATCTAGTCAGTTCAACCAGAGAGAAACAACAATAACAAAATCACACCCAAAAAAGGAGCCTATTCATCTCAACCCAAGATCTGAAAGCACAATCAGGTTTCCAGGGCTTTCTGGAATGTCCCTAGGGTGAAGGCTGTTGGAGAAAAATCTGTGAGATTTTTGTTTCATCCCATGTGTGACTTACAAGAGTTTTCTTCCTTCTCAAGATGAGAAGGCAGGATATTAATTTATTAATAGTAATAATTAATAATTACTTTTTCTTATATTGTATATGTCCCTCAGTTTGCAAGGTCAGGTCAAGTGCCCACAGACATGTTCAGCCACATTCAATGGGCAATATGCAGGTAATAGGCTATATTTATAATCAAGTAATAAAGAAATAGAAGAGTTAAAAGTGATTGGATAACAATTAATTATAAAAACATGACATTTTAAAATAAATTCAAGTTGCTATTTTGTACCTACTAGATGATAAACTACAGGTCCAGCTAGTTCTGGTTGCCTGATCAATTTCTTCTTGAAGTACACATTTACACTACATAAACTATTTTTATGTATGTACCTGCTCCTAGTGCTTGCCAAACTCTTGTGTAAAACTTAGCAATGTTCAAATGGCTCAAATATTTCTACAGGAACTAATATATATCAGGGCCCTTCCCCTTATAAATTCATAGTGCTGTACCAATTCTGTCTTAATTATGTTGACAAATGGGTTAATCCTTGAAAATAAATAATATATTTAAAAACACTGAATAAACTAATTGTAAAAGTAAGAATGCATTTTAAAATGTAACTTGACCTATATGAAGTATACTCAATTGTATATCACTCTTAAGAGCAAGAGAGGAATACAGTGTCATCCATTCCTGTCCTGAAGCAAGTACAGAGAACAATATATTAAGAAATATTATTAAACACAAGGGTATTTGGAGGTAGAAATTGCAACTATACACAGGGTCAAACTACATAGTCTGTTTAAAGCTATTGTCACAGAACATATTCTATAACGAAGCAATTAATTAAAAAAATCCAAACAGATAGACTTTAAGTTCATTTGACTTGGTAAAAGGTAATTTAGACAGGTACAACAACCTTGGTAGATAACCAAGACTTGAAACATGCATAGGGGCATACAATTAGGGTAGGATACAGGAAGTAGAAAAACATTTTCCAGCCCTTCCCTGTTTTGCCACATATATTTTTTTATAGAACACTGACACCTACTGGCTGTTCTACCACATGGCTGTTGGTCATGGGATGTGAGTCCAAAACTGCTGGTCCAGTGATTGTGCAGAAGACAATAAAGCACCCATTTGGCATCTAAATAGTGTTTTACTTAATAAAACAAAATGTAGATGGGTGTATCAAGCCTAGTGAAGGCAAAGCTCAACATACACGTATGTACAAGCATGGGGAAAAGTATAGTTACAGTAAGAAATAGTGATCTGTCTTTTCCCAAAAACTTCATATATATTTCAAGTATGGCAATGAGACTGGATGATATTAGTGGTTGATATTGCCTGCTCCTACACCTAACAAATACTATTGAGAGACATAGTCTGGTAAACTAGTATGAGAATAATGTAGAGAGCTCTTTGATAGGAGACAAGTGAAGGACAGTGTTGAAAGCATTCTAATATTTATACTTAGAAGTATAAAGTCTTGTTCAAAGATCTACGTTCTAAATCAAACACCTAGTACTTTGATGGAGAACCTATGGCACGTGTGCCCAAAGTGACATGTGGAGCCATGTCACCTGGCACACGTGACATCGCCCATTCCTCTTCCAGGTTTCTGGTGTGCATGCACATCTGGCCTTTGTACATGCAGCAGTGCCAGAAACTGGAAGAGCTGGTCTTCCATTTTCCAGCATGAGTATGTGCACCGGCCAGCTGATTGGCATGTGCTCATGCAGGGCAGTAACCAGAAGACTTGCTGGCCAGAAACCAGAAGTACCTTATCCGGTGTGTACACGCCCTCTGGGCAGCTCCTCTTCCTGGTCAGGGCCCTGACGAATGTGCGCGAGAAGTGCTGAAAAGGTTCGCCATCACTGACCTAGTAGAACTCGCCATATTCTTTGAAAGCGATATTTTAAAATATGTGGGAGGGAAAATGAACCACCATACTTGAAGCAACTATAAATTCTTTAGGCATACATAGCAGCTTAGGTGTAACTCCTGTTGTGTTCCTGCATAAATCCAAATGTAGTCTGAAAGAGAAATGGCTGTGGCTGTGGATGTACATGTATGCATCTGGGAGCAACATCTAAAGAAGTTGAGTTGGGAGGGGAACAAAACTGTAGAGAAAGCACTTCAAAAAGAGCTGCTTCACATTACTAAACATTCCGAAGTATTTCTTCTGAACAATTTGTAAAACCCTGATATATGTGATACCTCTAAGTGGCTTGCAATTGAATTGTTCAGACTGAGAGATATTGATTGGCCCAAAGTCAACCAGCTGACTTCATGCGTAAGGCAAAATGTACTGTTTTCCTGTTTCTAACTATTATACCCATCTCTCTCTCCCTTGATGACATAGGGACAGAATATCTGTGAGATCACCTGTCTCCAAATACCTTTAGTCATCCTATATGATTTGACATGATTAACATGTTCCAAGTCCCATCAACAAAACAATGTCTGACATCTCACTATGCCAATGTCCTCTTCTCTGTCATCATGTCTGGCCTTTGGATTTGCATTCTGCCTGAGGATTGCAGAATCATGATCCTGTGGTTCTTTAGGAAGCCCCTAAAACCTTGGCTCTTGCAGGAGGCACTGAAATGGGGAAAATTGCATTTTATTTTTTTTATCTAATATAATTGTAAATAATATAAAGAAAGAAAGAAAATAATACAGATAAATATCAATATTTGTGTGTTACATCAGTGATGTGTAACTAAAATCAATTATGTGCTGTTGCAGGTTTTCCATGGAAATGTGGATAATAATACACCTTATGCAAATTCTTTCACCCCACCAATAAAATCTCAATATATACGATTGTATCCTCAAGTCTGTAGAAGGCATTGTACTTTGCGAATGGAACTTCTTGGCTGTGAATTATCAGGTCATTATTCTTAGATGTTTCTTTGTATTATTTTAAATATGCTGGTGTCTTATGAATTTATGTATGTCTATATAAATATGTCAAAAACCAATATATATTTTCAGCATTTATTTAACCTTTTTAAAAACATATTTTTATAATTCTTCAATTTATCTGTTATTTTGCTACTGGAGCAGATCGTTCCTATTTTTTTCCCCCCATACTTTATCGTCTTATTTCAGAGAACTAATTCTGAAATGATCATATTTATTTTAATACAAGAAATACAGTCAAATTCAAAATTAAATTTAAAGCAATAAAATAAGAAAAACTCAATATACCTTCCGAAAGAGCCAGTTTGACGTAGTGGTTAAGTCATCAGGCTAGAAACTGGGAGACTGTGAGTGCTAGTTCTGCCTTAGGCACTAGGAGGAACTGGGTGACCTTGGACCAGTTCCTTTTTCTCAGCCATAAGTTAATGCCAAACCACATCTGAAAAACCTTACTGCAGGGACTTGTTCAGGCAGTTTTCAAGAACTGGACCCAACTGAACAGAAGAGAATATAAAATAGAGCCAGCACTGAAAATGAAATAAAAACAAATGGATTTGGCATTTACATTATAGTTTTCTACTAATATATATTGGTCTAGGAAGCTAATGAAGAATTAAAACTAGTTTATGGAATTAATTAAAATGTAATTTAAAAAATAATTTTGTTTATAAAACAAAACAAAATGTGCAAAAGTTGCTTTTGATGAGATTTGATTTGATTTTGTTTTCTTGTGTTGAGGCAAAGTCCTCAGTAAAACTAAGTACTTTTAATAAACATGTGCATTGACACAATGTCAGAATGTAAAGGTTGCTCACCTATTTGTTTTCAAGGATCTTCTTTAATTTTTTTTAGGTTGTTCTGAACCATTGGGAATGAAATCAGGACATATACAGGATTATCAGATCACTGCTTCCAGTATCTTCAGAACCCTCAACATGGATATGTTCACATGGGAACCCAGGAAAGCTCGACTAGACAAACAAGGCAAAGTTAATGCCTGGACATCAGGACACAGTGACCAGTCTCAGTGGCTACAGGTGATAATTTTGGCTTTTTGGCTTTTTATGAAAGAGCAACAGATTAGATTAGATTAGATTAGATTAGATTAGATTAGATTAGATTAGATTAGAT
>JANHFM010005696.1:79995-90378 GCA_032468115.1 Grayia smithii | reverse complement strand
CTGCAGTCCCCATCTGCGGTGATCTTGGAGCCCAGGAAAATAAAATCTGTCACTACCTCCATTTCTTCCCCATCTATATGCCAGGAATTGAGAGGGCCGGATGCCATGATCTTAATTTTCTTAATGTTGAGTTTCAAGCCAACTTTCACACTCTCCTTCTTCACCTGCATCAAGAGGCTCTTTAGTTCCTCTTCACTTTCTGCCATCAGAGTGGTATCATCTGCATATCTGAGGTTGTTGATATTTCTTCCGGCAATCTTAATTCCAACTTTTGATTCATCTAGCCCTGCCTTTCTCATGTGGTCTGCATATAAGTTAAATAGGCAAGGCAACAGTATACAGCCAGTAAATACATACCAGTTGCCAAGTGCTCAATTTTGATCACATGAGCATGGAAATGATATGGCAGATATAAGTGCGGGAACTGGTCATCAGTCACTTTTTTCAGTGTCACTGTAACTTGGAACAGTCGCTAAACAAATGGTTGCAAGTGAAGGACTACCTGAAATTATAAATTATATGTGTGGGGCATTTAAAAAATCCATATACTCAGGATTTGGATAGAAACTGCCTTTCCCAAATAGTCTCTACCACACTGACTCGGATGATGAGAAAATAGCCCTGAGGGTCTGCACATGGATTACTGCAACTAGTAAAAGCTTAGCTTTCCTGAGAAGCCCTTGGGGATTGAGTGTAAAACCGAAAAGCACCTGGATGTATATCTCTGGATTTGTTTACTGTATGTGTAATTTGAACATGTTTTCAAATATAATTTTAATTTTTACTGTGATCAGCAAAAAACCCCCAACAACAATTACTACCAACGTGCCTTCCACTGAGGACCTGTATATTGCACAAGTCAAAAAGAGGGCTGTGAAAATATCTACAGATCCCTCACATCCTGGACATCCTGTTTCAACTCCTACCCTCAAAACGATGCTATAGAGCACTGCACACCAGAACAACTAGATACAAGAACAGTTTTTTCCTGAACGCCATCACTCTGCTAAACAAATAATTCCCTCAACACTGTCAAACTATTCACAAAGGCTGCATTACTATTGCTATTGGTCTTCTCATCATTCCTGTCACCCATTTCCTCCCACTTGTGACTGCATGACTGTAACTTTGTTGCTTATATCCTTGCGATTTATATTTACCATATATTCCGGCGTATAAGACGACTGGGCGTATAAGACGACCCCCAACTTTTCCAGTCAGTACCCAGCGTATAAGACGACCCCCCACTTAGCTGAAGATTTAAATGGGTTAAAAAGTCATCTTATACGCCGGAATTTACGGTATATTGATTGTTTCCTAGTATGATTTGATTGCTTATTGTACCGTATGACTCTCACTGGGTGTTGTGCCTTGTGATTTGTGATGAGTGTATCTTGTCTTTTTATGTACACTGAGAGCATATGCACCAAAGACAAATTCCTTGTGTGTCCAATCACACTTGGCCAATAAAGAATTCTATTTATAAAAAATAATAAAGGTGGGACTAAACAAACAAACATCAAACATGTGGAAAACAATTTTTGAAGGTTAAATGTCATGTGCAAAACCATAATAGATATGGAATGTATGCTGATTATGTCATAGATTGATCTGCGTCATGTACTTCTTTGGCTTCCTGTCATAGATGGATTACCATCGTTATCCTTTGCTTTACTAGATACATTTCAATTCCATTCATTTCACACATCAGTAACTTATGTGTGTCACCTTCAGGAGGATATATAACAATACCAAGCCCAGTATTATATATTTAATTTACATTGCAATTTCATCAGGCAGAATGCTGATCATGATTGCTGGCATCAGCCAGAATTAAAGCAAGGGAAAAAGTGAGTCAGCAACAGTGGCAGAGGACAAAAGAAGAGATCAGGTCATTTCATTTTACTACGTAACCAGAAAAGAAATGCAAAATACAGGTGACAGCTACATATTTTCTCTATTTCCAAAAGGTCTTCCATAATTTCTTTCTGTCCTCTGGAGTGGTGTTTCTCAATGTTAGCATATTAACAATGTGTGGACTTAATCAAAAGCATGTAATCCTGTTCTTGATTTGACTTCCTACCTATAGTATTGAAATAATTTATATAATTCATGTGCAGCTAATGTTTTACGCTGTTTAGAAAAAGCAGATTGTCTTGAACATCTTCTGTGTTGTTTGTGCACTGATCCAAAGAGACAGAGAGTGTTTAAATCATTTTTGCTAGCCTGTTTTCTGCTTGTACTCTGATTCTTCCTGATGGTCCTCTTTTTTTAAAGGGAAAAAAAAAAAATCTCTGAGCAGCTTTAAAATAGCCACTTTTCATTTTTACTGTGACTTGTCTTCCAGTCAGCTGTCATAACATAATACTAGGAACCCCCACCTCACTTTTTAATAAACTTTTCACACTTCAAGAGTATAGCACTTAAAACCTGGTAAGGAATAATAAAACCACTTAGTCTAATGTAACTTCAGAATTGCTGTGCTGTTGAATAATCTCCAAACATTTCTTTTCTTTTTACAATTCTTTATTCAAACTTATATCCTGATGATCCTAAATTCCCATGGTTGGTTCTATTAATAATCAAATAGTTCAATCTTTATCAAATCCAGTATTATGCATAGTATAAACTACATTCTATAGCAAAGTATAAAATATAATAAAATATACATATCCTAAAATACATTGAAACTTCCTGACAAAAATATTTAATTCACCTCTTGACCGATCAAAACGCCCAAACCATTTTCCAGTTGTAATGTCAGATAAAACTTTCATACAATTCCATGGGAAAAACCAACACCATTTTTATTTTTTAATTTATCTTTGTGTCCTATATATTCTAATATTTCTTCAAGAAAAAGTGGAATATAGTTTTCTTCTGCCTCCAATATTTATCTACACAATAAAGTACTAAATTCATCTATTAGATTTCACAGCTGAGTGAAATTTGAACCAAGTTCTTCCCATTCTTAACCAACTATAGATAACTTATAAATATTAGAAAGTTATATTGAGAACAAAAATATATACTAGGGCACACAGAAAACACTTTGTCCTTTCTTTTGTATTCTGTAAAATCTAATACATATCACAAGTCATTATTTCATCAGTGTTTGTCCTGATTTCTAGGTTTACTGACATATAAACAAGATCTTATTTCCTATTTGTATACAGCTTGTCAATTACTTTCAAATGCATCTTGAGTAGGAATAAGACAGACTGACCCATTGGAGACTCTTGAATTAAAGGTCTAAATAAACAATTATTTATCATTCTATCCTGCAACCTTCTTGATGTTGTATCAGCAACCCCAGCTTTTTAAGCTCAAAGGTACCAAAGGCCCAAGATAGTTCCCTTATAATTAATAGAGTACAAGGACTCATGTAGTTAGGACACTGGATTGCAAGCCCACATTCAAACCCCAAGCACTGCTGTGTGATGGAGTGAACTCCCGTCATTCGCTCCAGTTCCTGCCGACCTAGCCATTCAACAGCATGCAAAATGCGAATAGGTAAACAGGTATCAGTTTGGTGGGCTCATTAATGGGTACATGAATGGAGTCCGCAACTGGGCGGCCCCCAGAGCAACAGTAATGTTAGCAGATAATCTTTTCATCACAGACACACTTCGGTGTTTCCAAATGAAAGTTTAGTATAACAGGGTTCAGTGCTCCTGTTTTCTAGCAAAAGTCAACAATAATATTAACATGAAGATTTATTACTAGTTCTAGTTCTCTAGTTCTTAGCTGATGTTTCTTTAAGCTGAATATTTTATGTTTATTAGTACAGTCCAAATATGCTTAAATACAGATTTGAACAAGAAAAAATACCTGTTAACGTCAGCAGATTGTAAATGTGTCTGTCTGTGATTTCATCAAAATCTTCCACTCTGAAAGAACCATATGGCAAGTAATAATAGATGTATTGTGCATTGAATATAAGGAGAGGATGTCATTTCTAATTTCTAAGGATCTTCTTCTCTATTTTCCTTTAAATGAACTTTGTATTTTGAAAGCTATGTTCTTTCTTCTGCACCAAAATATATAAGCAAATTAAAGTTTAATGTTGCAGGGCATTATCCCAAACATTAAAATTAATTATTCAAATTCAATCTGTAAGCCAATTTTACAGACAGATGCCTAAGCCTTGCACTTTGACCATCAAAGCAGTGTGATTTTTTTTTTAAATGAAACTCTTGAAGTGAGTCTGCACTGAGTAATTTAATATGTATTTTATGTGTGGTATTCCATATTGTGCAACAAATTAAAAAACAAAACATGACAAATAAAATATATGCCTAGACCTCACTGGTAAAATATGTTGTTTTAGTATAACAGCATACTGTATTATGTTAATCAGCATGAAGAAAGAGTAGAAACTGTTGCTTTACATTTCTGCTATTTGTATATTAATTATTTTATAGCTTAAAATTTAGTGCCACATAGCCCAGGATTTTGTAAAGCACTTGTGAGATTTTACAATCCACATTAACTATTCCCATTAAACTAATTTAAATGTTTTTAACAGCATAGTCAGTATCATAAATAAAGGATAAGCACTTGAAACCATTCATATGATGTAAATAACATGAACAGAGATGTAGCAAAAACTACTGATATATGCAGAACAAAAGCAATAGTTGCCTTTGTTGTTTTTTTAAAAAATAGAATGATTTAAAGAATTGGTTTTTTTTTCTTCTTCAATATATCAACAAGATTCCACTAACAGAGTAAGGCAGCAGCACATAAGTGTGTGTACATATATACAGTGAGGCTTTGCAACAGAAGAGAACATTGCAGTTGTAAAAAAAAAACCAGATGGATCATGCATGTTATCTCTTCAAAACTTGAGTAGAATGAAATAACATTGTACATCAACGAGTGTTGCCCTTCTTCACTTCTCAGGTTTCTAAATTTTTTTTAAGAGCTGTAACTATTAGAGGAGAATGCTGTAATCCCCCTCAGCCAAGGCTTTTGGTGGACAATTGTCTATGCTTTTATTTTTCCCATGTTTTTCTTTTTACTATACTTGTACTTTGGTCTGTGACCTCAAATAAAATTATTATTATTATTATTATTATTATTATTATTATTATTATTTGTACCCATGAGTGAGATGGGCAGCCTCTAAATTTGAAAAATAAAAATAAATAAATTATCTCAATATAAGCCATTGATTTTTCTGGACCAACCTGGACCATTGCTTGGGCAAGAGATCAATTCTGACTAGCTCTACACTTCAGTCTTTCCCAGCAATAACAATGAATGTCTGTTGTGTACACTTCAATTTCTAACATTCTCAGCAATCTCTACACTAGCTGCATAATTCTGGAAGCTAAACATTCACAAACCTGAAGAACATACAAATTGGCGCAAGCTGCTTTAGTTTGTTTCTTTTCTTCTAGTTCTATTATGTATTTGCCTGTATATCCTGCTCCAGTCTAGGAGCCTGCAGTAATCTGTGATCAATTTGCCTTATAGAGATGAGTACAGACTTATTTGCATTTTCTCTTATTCTTAGGAAATTTGTAGGTGGTCTTGAATATTTGTAGCTAAACAATCTCCCAGAAAAGGTGTGCATTTTCCTTTGCTACTGCCTTTCCTGTCTTCTATTTTCTATCATCGATCACCTCTATCCTCTTTTTCCAAAAGAATAATGTTTTTCCTTGTAAAAGGGGGGCTGACATGCACACTGGGGCAGCAGTAGACATTGCTTATGTATTCATGTTGAACATTCCAAAGAATCCCTTCAATTTTTTCAAGTATATCACTTGAGTACTCAAGCAGCTGAATTGATTTGGGGGGAAGCTGTTTGAATAACTGATCAAGCATTCCTGCTGTTGTGCCATATTATGCAGCTCTGCTTCTGAAGTTCAAAAACAAAGAGAAGAGATGTAAGAAATAGAGAGCAGTGAAGTGAATAAAACTCCAATAAAAAGTCAAGAACAATAAAAATTAAAAAGTGCCAGTGAAATATTAAAGAAACAGTTATGTTGGCAGCATTTTCAACTCTTCTGATATGGGTAAAAGTTATTTCTAGTGAGCCAAATATTAAATCAATGCTGTTCCATGCACAAGGTATGTTATATTAGAAGTTCAAGAGCAAGCCCAAAACCAGTAGTGTTGTTTATACAAGCTATGGGTTGACTGTCAGTCTAGAACAGGGGCAAAAATTCTGCTCTGTATTATATTTCTTTTGCAACTCAACTTCTGTAAACCACAGAAGATAGTTAGCCAGAGATATACTTACTGAATTTAATACTTTGTGCACATTGATAATATACTCTATGTCTCAGGTATAGAACATTTGAAATAAATGAAATGACTTCTTACATTTAGGTCAAGTTTGTCTTGAATCCAAACGTAGGTTCATTTTCAGCAAAAACCTGGAGTGCAGAATAACAGTATATTTGCTTAAAATATTTTTGGTGTCTAAGTACAGATAAGCAGTCATAAGTGCTTTAAAATCCCCTCTAGCGCTGGAGATTTAACAAGGTGACAGAAAAATATTAAGCCTTTAATAGCTATGTATAAAAAGATGTTAGAATATACTACACATGATACTAAAGAGCATAGGTAGAAATTGGAATGGGGAATTGGAATGTTCAGTATATGAACATCAATAGCAGATCATGTTGACATCTCACGACGTTTATATACTATAGTTTTAAAATTATGCTCAATTCAACAAAATATTGCATTGGACAAGTTTTATTTTTATTTATTTATTTATTTTATTCAAATTTCTATGCCGCCCTTCTCCCGAAGGACTCGGGGCGGCTCACAATAAAAACATAATTAGTATATAAAAAACATATAAAAGACATATAAAACATATAGACCAATCACAATACATTAAGACATAACATACAACATTAAAATATCAAAAAGTTAAAAAGGGGCAAAATACAAAGCTAAAATTCAATGTAAATATAATTTTAAATTTTAAATTAATTATTGTTTTCTATTAGTAGGTGACACTTGAAGGAAGAGAAAGCAAAACCAGGATAAGCCACTAATCAATTTCCTTTGGTTTCACATTAAAATGGTCAGGACAGCATCAATCACTGCCATTGTGACAGTGTTAGGACAAGGTGTGGCAACTGGTACCAAATTTAATCCCAACATACTCTTCTGCTGGCTTATGGTTTGAGAAATAGCATTGCAATGTGAATCTGGAGATTTGTGAAAACCAATTATATAAAATATGACTTTTTATTTATGTATGATTCTAAATAATTGCTTACTTAGTAATGGTTAAGTAAGCTATGGCTTAGGGCAGGACTGTCAAACTCCCAGCCCTTGGGCTGGATGCGTCACGTGCTGCCCACGCATACTATACCCAGTTTAGCAAAGGGGAAAAAAGTCCCGATATGTCACATGACGCCATGACGATGTGAGTTTGACACCCCTGGTTTAGGGTATTATATGAACTAGGTTCTGCTGGATATAAAGGTGACAATTCTGTTATTGCACATATCACATCCCATTTTCTGCACATCAATTAAAATAAAAAATATATGAAACAATATGAAAACT
Organism: Grayia smithii; assembly: GCA_032468115.1. NCBI lineage: Eukaryota > Metazoa > Chordata > Lepidosauria > Squamata > Grayiidae > Grayia > Grayia smithii. Next base: position 82,839 of record JANHFM010005696.1, on the reverse strand, counting down.
ACCAGTATTTAAGAAACAATTCCTGTAGGACATCAACTACTACTTAGTAGTATACTTTTAGATAACAATACAAGGATTATTGGGCTTCTAGTAATGCTTTGTTGTGTTTATTGAACATCACAGCCGCATTTCAAAGCTTTTTGAAAGCACATTAAACAAAATATAGATGATTTCTCTGTCTCATGTACACAATCCATTTGTTTTATTATGTTGTGATTGTTGTACGCATTAACCTGATAATTATGCCTGTAGGGTTATTCCAGGAGTATATTCATTCTTTCAGTTTAATATGAGAAGCATTGCAAAGATTTTTAAACAGATTTCTTAAAAAGATTATTTAATGGACCATTGTCACTTATTTACTTTTTAGATTTTTTTCTGTCCATGAAACATAAAAGAAGCTCACAAACACGGGTCTCAATTTTATAAGAACCCCTTTTTATTAGTGTTCAGTCATTGAAAATTTCCAAGTCCTTTCACAGTGTTAGAAACAGAATTGGTCCCTTTAAGTAACCAAGTAAAGTTACTTAATTTTAGTAACGTTGCTATGGAAGAAAAATGTGAATGATTTTATACAATTAAAGTTATATAAATCAATATTTCTTTAAGGCATTTTTTCAGTGCTATTTGGGAGTAAAAACAACTATTAAATGGTATGGATTCAACATTCTTTGTTTCTTCATTCATAAAAAAAGAACATTTGATTCAGAAAATGGGGTAGATTATTTTTATCATCCTTATTAGCCACTTCCCTCCACCTATCACATATGCTATTATGGATACCTCACAATCTCCTTCAGCAAATAACAATTGCAGAAGAAAAAGGAATTAGAAAACTACAATGTTAATATACTTCTGGAGCAACCTAAAGTTGAATGAAACTCGATACACAGATATTTGAGAAGTTCTTATTTTCCGGAATACATGGTTGAGTGAACCTTTCCATAAGCTTAGGTGGATGTGTACAGGTAGTTCTTGACTTATTTGAGCCTAAAATTTCTATTGCTAAGTGAGACAGTTAACCAAGTTTTGCCCTATTTTATGACCTTTCTTGCCACAGTTGTTAAGTGAATCATTGCAGTTAAGTTAGTAACTCAGTTGTTAAATAACTCTGGCTTCCCTTGCGCTTGTCAGATCAGAAAGTCATAAAAGGTAATTACATGATCCCAGCATACTGCAACCATCATAAATAAGAGTCAGTTGCCAAACATCTGAATATTAATCACATGACCATGGGGATGCTACAATGGTCATAAGGATAGAAACTGGTCATAAATCACTTTTTTCACTACCATTGTAACTTTGAACAGTCAGTAAGTGAACTGTTGTAAATCAAGGACTAGCTATATTTTCCTAGCATAATCATTGCTTCTTATGCCTATGTCAGGCTAAGATCAAGTTTTTCTGTTCCGGTTCCTGTTTTATAAATAATTCTCAAGATAATGTTGATTATCATTATCATTATGAACATTACAATTGTGCATGATCCATATGTTCATGATAAATCTTACTATCAATAAAGTTTACAAGTAGTCCTTGACTCAACCATTCATTTAGTGACTGTTCAAAGTTACAATAGCACTGGAAAAAAAAAGACTTATGACCGGTTTTCACACTTACGACTGTTTCAGCATCCCCATGGTCAATGAGCACGACTACTGGCATTTATTTATGATGGTTGCAATGTCCAGGTATCATCACCATCTTTAACCTTTGCAACTGGCTTCCCACAAGCACGCCATTGAGGGGAAACAAGATTCACCTAATAACTATATGATTCATTTAACAACTGCAATGATTCATTTAACAATTGTGGCAAAAAGGTCATAAAATGGAGCACAACTAACTTAACAACTGTCTTGCTTAGCAACAGACATTTTGGGTTTCATTATAGTCATAAATCAAGGATTAACTGTAATTAATTTAGGGAATTCTGTCTGAACTAAATTTTGCTGCCTAGAAGTCCTACATAACATTTCATCTCACTAAAATCAATAAGTGACATGTAAGAAAAATAAATAAAACCTGGTCATTCACTTTTCTTCTTAGGTATTAGTTTCCATATGATTTACTTAGAAAAGGTACTATATGAGAAACAAATACTTATATTTATGGAATAGAAGCTAGCTCAGGTAATCCAAATGTATTTCACTGTTGGCAATATGAAGACCTACAACAATGATCCAAAAACACAAATATAAAAATGTGTGTTTTAAAAAAATAATCAGAGTTCCATTTTTTTCTTCAGAATGAGTTGCCTCACAAGTTCGATCACATAAGGTTTTATTTCCTCAACAGTGACTGTAGAATCCCAAGCATTTACCACTTTCCCATCTGTATCTACCAGATATTTCCAGAAGTTCCAAGTTGGCTCTTCTCCAGTGGATTCTACATAAAAAAAGTATAAATATCAGAGATATGAATCATCTATACTGCTCTAATTTTGCATATCTGCAACCTTATAAGACATGTAAGATTAAATAAATGTGATTATCCAAAGGAAAATCAATATTAAATAATATAGAAATAAAGATTAACTGAGATCTTAGAAGAATGCATTTTGGTTTGGAAGAAAAAAGTGCTTAATGCTCAAATGCTTCAACAAAATGGAACATTTCAGCAAAAAGAACCTTACAATTGCATTGATCACTCATTTATGTATTTTTTAAATTAAAATCATTTTGTTTCCAGTTGGTAACCTTTAGATGTATTGGATTACAATTTCCACCATCACTAGCAAACTTGACTAATAGGCATATTTTTCTTTTCTTTTTTTTAATCCCATTTATATCCCGCCCTTCTCCGGAGACTCAGGGCGGCTTACAATTAAGCACAAGCCAATGT
>JANHFM010005696.1:48839-60455 GCA_032468115.1 Grayia smithii | reverse complement strand
TCTGCCTCCCTCCTCCCCCCCCTCTCTTTCCCTCCCTCTCCCTCTCCCTTTCTGTCACCTAGCAGCCACAAAGGCTGTTTTATAAAGCAATACTTTCTAGAAACCCAAACAAATTCAGAATTCAAACACCATTAGTTGCCTTCCAAAAGTCTCATGGATGGGAGGGTCCACAGGGTGTGCTTAAAAAAGTCTAAAGAACCAGCTCTGTTTGTTTTTTATGTTGCTTTTGTAATCTCCCCCATATTATTGACCACACTCTCTAGACTCTTCCTTGGTCATGGAGTCATTTCTACACCTCAACTTTTCTTTCTTAGCATTCATTTGGGGGGTTTTTTTAAAAAAAACTTCATCTGTTGTTCTTTCATTCTCACCATGCATATAAGCATAACATGTAACTATCACTAGCTACTGAATATTTAGTGACGTATGTACATAACAATTCTTATGACCCAAGTTCCTACTTTCCCTATAAGATCCTCATAATTTCGTATCTCTTCATTTACTCTTCATATTGACTCTACAAGAGTCATTCAGATCTCTTATATCCTTCTCTATTCCCTTATTTGCACAAGCTTAACAGGTATGATTTTTTATTTCTTTCATTTCATTTGTTGATTCATTTTTTAGCACTTATATTCCAGATTGCAATCTTTTCTATGCCCTGCCTCCATTATGGTTTTGGTGAATTGAAGCTTTCAGTGATGTATTTAAATAAGACAGAGAGGTTGTACTCTAACTTTCCAGCTTTAGTTGCATGTCTGCCAAGTGCAACATTTGCTTCTAACAGTAAGAACACTGGTCAGTTTTGATACATTTTCAAGAGTATTCTATAGTCCAAAACTCAATTTCAACCCCACATGCAATTCTTTGTGAGCTATAGTTTAATCCCTAATCTAAAGATTGTTTTACAATCCAACGTATTTGCTACTTCCAACCAAATAGAAAGTAATTACTGTATATTAATAAATTTAAAACATCAATAATAACACAATATCAATCACGATAAAGAGTCCACAGTTCAACCCCAAGCTACATACATTTTCTTCCATTTGTACCACATATGGACACAAAACACTCCAGAAAGTATGCAAATGAAGAAAGTTGCATGTAAACAAACCTCCAACGAGGAACAACTGATTGCCTATGATTGGCCAGCAACATCAGAATGAAAATCCCACCTTCACCAGTACTGGAATGGAAAGCAATATACCACAGTCACTAGAACTAATGGCAGATGGTATTATCTACCATGTTTCCCCAAAAATAAAACCCTGTCTTATCTTTTTTGAACCCTGAAATAAGTGCTTGGCCTTATTTTGGGGGAGTTCTTATTTTGGGGCACATGGAGCAAGACGGGGCTACTCTTACCATCTTACCTCATTTCCAGCTCTGTCTCCCTAAACCCTAACCAGAGGAAATGGCGGGGACCGGCTGTGCATGCATTTAAATATTTTCAGGAAGGGCTTATTTTGGGGCGGGCTTATTTTAGCACATGTATTCAGAAGCCCAATTGGGCTTATTATCAGGGAATGTCATATTTTCAGAAAAACAGGGTAGTTGGGTAATGAAATTTCTGTAAGCAAACAACCAAGTTGAGAGATACCAAGGACCCACACATAAAATATATCTAATAATTCATAATACCATAAATATCATGATAGACTGGATTTTAAACAGTCTATGAGTGATGCTTTGAGCAACAATGATGCTTTGAGCAACAAATTACTTTTAATAATAAAATATAATGGCATTTTATTTATTTGCATATAAACTATTATAGATTTCAGAGAACAGTTGATCAGTTGATCAAAGTTGATGAGAGGAGGGTTTGTGACTATAAGTAAAACCACTCAGCATACTTATGTTAAGAATACATCTTCCTTAATTTGGAAAGATTTGGTCCCTAATAGATTGATATATTTATAAACCACAGTGTTTTTTATTATTATTATTTTCAATGAGTACAGTATGTGAAGCTTCTCCCATTAAGCCAAACATCTATTTAAAAAATAGAATAATTCCTTTCTAGGGTAATTTTCCTTTCATGTGGCAAAACATAACCTCCTTTATGAGGGCAGAAGGTATAACATCCTTGAAGTGAACATTTTAATTTGTTTTGTGCACTACATATTTTTTATAACTATATCTTGCTGGTTACCTTTCAGGTTTTCCAGGGAAACTTTGACAATGATACCCACAGAAAGAACGTTATTGATCCTCCAATCTATGCACGGCACATAAGGATCCTCCCTTGGTCATGGTATGGCAGAATCACTTTACGGTCAGAGCTCTTGGGCTGTACAGAAGAGGACTGATGCATAGATCTGCACTTAATAGCACAACTCTTGATATTTCTAAATATATATATATATATATATAAAACTCCATAGAAGAAACTGCAAAACCTGTAGGAAGTTGAATGGGCTTTTCATGAATAAGTGCTCACTTTCTGGTAGGCTGTTCTCTTTTGTAAGGAAGTCTAAGCCTGCCCTTAAAATGGTCCGATTCTGATGCATATTCTTACCTCTTTTTTTTCCTTTTTCTTTCGTTCCCTTTTAAATCTGCTCCAATTATTTCTCTGTTTTACTGTGAAAGTTCAAGTTCTCTTCTGAGTTGTTCTCATTGGCTAAAATGTGATAAGAGATAAAACAAAAACGCCATCATTTTTGCAAGGGAAATGAACTTGGTTTTACAGAGTTCATTAGTAATCTGAGAACAAGCTGATTGATGTCATTATTTCCAAACCCATGCAGTCATCTTACTTACTTACAAGTGATACTGTGGCTTTAGCAATAAGTTTTTTCTCGGGAATGACTTCATTTGATTCTTTCCCTTGTGCCTATCATATACTGTCATGACAAATGATACTATTTTTGAAAACAAAAATCTGTGGTCTGCGGTCCTTCCGATGTCACACACTACGTTTTGTAATTTCTTTTAAAAGAGCTGAGTCCACGCACTTTAGATTTTGTTTTCAGTTGTTTTGCTTTTCACTGAGCACAATGGGAACATTTCATTTGTCTTTTACATTTAATCCCATTAACTGCTGCTGTTTATTTTCAGTGAGCAAAGCTGAATTTTATAGGACAAAATCTGTCATTGTTACATTATGAAGTCTATGATTTTGTAAATGAATTCAGCTTAGAGGGTTTTTTTTCTCCCAAACAATGCTGGGCTGACAAGAATATGGACCAAATCTGAAGTTGATTCTCAGTAAAAGAAAGTTGCATAAATAGCTTAATATGTCCTTCATGTGCTCCTGTCTTTTCTTCCTTCAGATTTGGCTTGTTAATCTATAAAGGAGCTGCCCCCCAACCCCTTGGGTCAATGATCAAGGGAGTCAGTGTGGTTTAAAAAAAATCTAGCATTCATTCCAAAGTGAACCAATGTATCTTAGTTGAGAAGTGCAACCTTGCTACAGCATTGTCCATAAGTTACACTTCAGAGGGACAGATACAAGTGATGGGCTGGGTGCTGTTATGATCTTTCAGTTATTGCAAAATTCAGCTGTAGAGAGTTATTTTGATAATAGAGCCAGGAACAGGCAAAGGTAGAAGGAAAAGCAGGAGAAAGCAGAACAGTTTTATTAAATGCAAACATCAGATTTAATTTCAAACTTAGCATGTCTCTGATTCTTAAGACTGTAAAGACACTGGTGGACTCAGGTGTATATAGCGCCTAATAACATCACAATGTTAAGAGTGTACCGTAATTTCAATTCTTTTTAAAACAAGGAATATTTATTTCCCTACTAAAAGATGCTATGTGTGTAGAAATTAGCCCACTAAAAGACAGCTAACCAGCCCAAGACCCCTGCTACTGAAATTCAGCTTTCACTTACACTGTGACCCAGGACAACCATTCTGCCAGAGCTTTCTAACAATATGGAAGAAATAAAGTTATTGGGAGAGGTTTAAGGTTTTCAAAGTGATGATCTAGATCACACTCAAGGTTCTTATTATTACTGTAGCTCATATGTCTCTCTGGGACTTTTAGCATATCAGAGGTACTTATGTGACAAGAATTATCCATAATTCCAGGTCTCATGCACCTTGATTAAGGAACATTGCTTTCTGTGCCTTGGATATCCTATCTGAAAATATACAGCTAGGATTCAATGCACACCAATCAATGCTAGAGCGCCATGTATCCCTAGTTTGTGCTCATCCTTAGCCAAACAAGATATGAGATGCTGTTGACATGGGAAGGAGGGTACCAAGATATTGCAAAAGGATGGCTGGAATGGCTTCTTGTTTCCACTTATGTCCATCCACAATGGCAATTATATATAGAAAGACAATGAGAATTTGACACATGACTTAATAAGTGGAATATCTCTTGCAAATGAAACTCCAGTTTGTTCAGGGGGTTTTGCTAGACAGTGATCCTGGCCACTATTGCAAAGCACTTTCATTTAAACAAGATATTTGCTGAATGTACTTTTCTTACTTGAAACTCTATATCAATCACCATCTCCATTCTTATTTTCATAAAAGATATGTGGGATGGGATGGGTTTTTTTTAACTTAATTAAAATAGTTCACACTAAACATTTTTATTAAATTGCATTATTTCTTTTTTTTCCAAATCATGGCAATATACAGCAAGCCTGGGTTCTACAACCTTAAGATATAAATATATATATAAGAGCTACTCTATAACTGTAGAGTATAATTAGAAAAAAGAAGATTATAGCCAGCACTGGCTTCCTGCAGTGGAATGAATGGTGGGACAGATCATTCTTTTTGAAAATAAATCCCTTTCCCATGCAACCTGAAGTTTAGGAAATTGTCTAGAGCACATTTGGGAATACATGGGAGCAAGGGAGAAAACCAGCAAAGGGAGGAGATGGTATAGCACAAGTAGATGTAATGTTACATGTATCCCAAGTTCTTCACAGATTCTCCTATAGATTGGCTTCATGTGGTTTGGACTATATAAGTTTTTAATTTTCAAATGATATTTCTTAAAAATGTCATTCTAAAAAAAGTGTACCCATAAAAAAAGAAGACTGCTGTCTAGACTTTTAAAAGATCAGAACTCACACATTTAATTTGTAAGGCTTAGACAAAGATACCCAGAGATGTTCAGTAGGGGAATCTAATCAAGGTAAAACAAGTACCGGTATCTGTAAGGAATGCCAAGGTTCTGTGTATGTTTATGACTTTTGTGTATGTGTGTGTATTTTAGTTGGATTTGTGCTGCATTACAATTTCACTAAACTGTTACTGTCTTGTCCGTAACTGTGTTAACATTTCTTAACAATGTTATTTATGGAATTGTCTTTGATTGTAGTAAATAATTTTAAAGAGAAAGTCAACTCTGATTGTATTAAGGTAGTCTGATGGAATAAAGATAGTAACCAAGATGGCATTGAACTATATACAGCCCCTATTCTGCATTTTAGGCTCTAATGAAAATGCTATATAAGTCACAGCCAAGCGAATCAAGTTTGATTCTAAATTTCTATTCTAGAAGTTAAAGCAACAGCAATAATCTGTAGCTTGTTGTTAAGTCTTTCCTTTTATAGTGGATCTATACTTTAAAGCAGAGATTAGCTAAAGAGGGCAGCTGAGATGCATTTCTTCAGCCTTCGAAAGCCACAGGGGAAAGTAACAATTATATTGAAATGCCGATCAGAGGGAGACATTACATTTTAGATATCTTTAAAAATGGGATCTATGCCAGTGGGGGTAAATTAAACTCTGTGGAAATGTTGTGAGCCTATAAATCTATGCTTGCTGAGGCAAAAAAAAAAAAAAAGATTAAATCCACCAAAAAATGGTTCAGCAAAGCTGCAAGAATAGGGCTAGGAAATTGCTTGTGGCAGGTTGCCCATCCTGGTTAGCAATCACATTCCTTCGTTCAGTGTTATTGGCCCGAAGGTTGCACTTGTAGCCATATGTTCATACAATGCAAAATAAATTAATTCAGGTCTTGGCACTGAGAACAAATTCAGAACCCATATGCAGAGGTCTACATATGACTTGTCTTGAAATCAGGCAGAAAAAAATCAGGATTAACATCCTGTAGGTAATCCATGCCAACCAAATCGCTTTTTTTTTTTTTTTGTGCCAGACACATAGCTATTGTAAGAGAAATTGCAGAAAGGTTACATTTTTGGCATATGTGGATTCCAGAGCAACATCGTATTAATACTAAGACTGCCTCTGATAAATCAGGGTAATAAACATATTTTTTACTCCGTAGTAGAGAATCATATGGAGGAAATTGACCTGGGTCTACAACATCCCTTCAATAAGGAGTGTTTTCTCTATTGAGTTTCAATATTGACAAACTTCTGATACTCCTAGCATCACTTCATTGCACTGATGAAATAGTTTGTGCTGCTAGTCATTATAGACATAAAATGTGTTAGTGCTTTATTTTTTTAAATGCAAGGAAGTGAATGTTTAATTGGTTCACTATTGACATATGTATCATAATTTACAGTGCATAAAATGTCGTGTTCATATGTAGTAATTGACATTCGTTGTTCTTTTTGAAATGATTGTGTTATTTACCTTTCTTTGTTTATTTCTGTAAACTACTTAATTATATGATTCTGAAAGTGTCTGTTTTTAGCAAATATAGGCACAATTTGTTGAAAACTAATTCTTGCAAGACCTACTTAAATAACTGGATTACGTTGCTATAGCTGTATTTGTGTCCTAGTGCAGCAGTAGAGAAAGCTGATCATCTTCAGAATTATGTTAAATAGAATATGGAAGCTTTCACTGATGCCAATGGGAGATTCCTTTGAAGTAAAACTGTCTGCTTCTCATGAGTAATTTTATTGGACCAAGGAAAAGAAAGAATTATTTTTAAATTCCCTTATCCCCCCATAATCCTGTTAATGCTACCTTACAACTGCTATTTATACAGAAAAAAATGTGTATAAAACTGTTACACTCATATAATGAATATATTTAATTTGTCAGTCAATTAGACTTGCAAAGGATAAATTTCTCGGTGAATTGTATTCTTTGGATCTTAAATAAGTTGACAACTAAATTGCACTTTTTAATTCCATGTGTCATTGTTTGAAATTTTCTACTGCTTTAGGATGTATTCTGTAGTAAGAATTAATGTGTACATCTATTCATAATTGCTCAGTAAATGACACGGGTGAAACAGCCTTCACTGATCAAATACCTCCAAACAAGTCAATCCCATCAAATAGAAAGCTTTTTCATACAGAAATTTCACACATTCAATTCCAAATCATCAGATTTTAATATGAGTACTTGAATAGTCTGTGATGTACATATGCGTTTAAGTCAGCCCTAGGTCTATAAATTGCATCTTATTAAAGAAAAATAATTCCATCGTGAAGTTTTACATATATTACCTTTGGCTGGCTATGATTTACAATTTGTTTGTACTAAATCAGTTCAGTAGCCAGTATTCCAGTCCAAGATAAGTAGCTGGTGAATGATAACTGGAGCTTTTGGCCTAAAGTAAAGAGAGCAGATTCACAAAACTAGCCAAACTAGCCTAACATCTATGTGCCTCACACAAAATGGTGAATTTAGAATTAAGTCATGCAATTACACTATGGGTAGAGTGTTTTGTACAACTTTAGGCTTATGTGTATTTTTGAACATAAATTTGCTCTGTTCATGTGGTCTGTTTGCCACTTTTAGTATGATCATTCAGTATGAAAATATCATTAAATGTCTCATCCATTTTAAGACACTCCGTGATTTATGTAAGTGCTCATCAAAATATTAGAACATAACAAACGTAAAAGGACAAGTATAGACTCTTTACATGGAATGAGAAAACCTATCTTTTTCAGGATTCAGTAATCATGTCGCAGGATTTTGTATAGATAAAATTTATATGCATATTCAGCCCTTGGATAAATGAAGCTAGGAATGGGAGATGGCATCTGATCCTCCCTCTAGTTCTTCACTGTATTCCAGAACAGGGGTCTCCAATCTTGGCTGGGAGTTGAAGTCCACAAGTCTTAAAGTTGCCAAAGTTGGAGAGCCCTGTTCCAGAAAACATTCTGTCTGTATGTGGAAGCCTGAGACACTCTATTGTCCCACTTCACTTGTGATATAGACAAGAGAGAGACATGTGAACTTGCCCACTTTCAAATCATGTTATCTGAAGCTAATGGAAATTTTCCAGAAGTTGGTTCAAATTCACAACTAAAATTGATTTAAAATCAACAAGCTGGTTACTTTAGAATAGCATCTCCCAAGTCATTTCCTTTTGAGTGACTTCTAACTTAAAATCAAATGTTAAGAGGAGAGTAAACATTTGTTGGAACGATACAATAAAATTGTTTTTAACTTTTGTATTATCTTCAACAGTAAAGCAGAATATGAGATTTAATTTCCCCTCTATTTACCCTAAAATGATTTAGTTATTTATTTCTAGGCAGATTTCACCTTTCTATAACCTTCCTAATTTGCTACTTTTATAGCCTGGAAATTAAAACATAATGCACAAGGCTTAGGATAATCTATTTAATTGTATTAAGGGCTTGTCACAAAATCAACCACAATGAAAATATCTAGTTCAGATTTTTAGATTGACTTTCTCTTTTGGAATGAAGACATATAAATTCATGCAGTTTTGAAGACTAAGGATTCTAATGAGTATACCTGTGCTATGCCACAAATTAAGAAATACAATTTTGAAAACTGGCTTCTTATGTGTCAGTAAGTACAGAACTCACTCAAATACCTTGACAACCTGTGTAAAGTTCCAATGTATTTTGTATATACTTAAATTACGTAGAATGATGTTAAAGCAGTACAACCTTGTCTAGTCTTCAACCTTAACAATAAAACTTTTGAAAAATTAGCATGTTCTTAAAGTATTTTGAATGTACACACTGTACACCCTGAAAAGTATACTTATGTGCAAAACTCAAGTGTGAAAATTAAAAATGTGCAGCCATCTGACGTTGGTGGGTTGGGATAAAATAATTAACAATTCCACAAAAGGCTTTCTCAAGCCCAGTTCAAAATCTATCCAATCAAGTGTGTTGTTTGAAACAAGGTTCAAGAAAAAGAGCTTCAATCTCCCACAGAATGGAGGAAAGGACAAAAAATTGTAAGTTTTTCTATTTCAGCAGATCATAAATTTTTGAGGTAGTCTAAAATATGACAAAGTGAAAACTGCAAATTTCATGGATATTTTAGTTAAACTCTTTTATATATTAAACTGTTTCTTCCTTGAGATGTGGGAATAATATATGACAATACATCCAATGATGATACTATTATGTTGGGCCTATGTATGGAATTCTCTAAGCTCTCAGATATACCATTGAAAAATTAGTCATTTTGCCTTGGAAACTTGGACTTGACCAAATTTGATGACCCTATGATGAAAAACAGATTTTTGTTTTGCTATATGAATGACGGCATACCGTGGCATGCTATGATAGCTCCATGGAGCACTCAAAATCAAAACTTACCTGACAAACAGATTGTTTGTACAAACAGTTTGCACATACAATTTTTTGTTTTATTCTTTCTTAAACTCTTACACTCATTTCCAGTCATGTGAGTATAAATGAAACCTTTCCCTTCCATTTGTAGGAGCCATCTGGATTTGAAGAGAATACTTCCAGAAGGCATCATGACAGGGAAGCCACATTTCCTGGGTCTCACAAGATGACACTTAGCTTATATACTGGCTTTCCTACCAAAAACAAAACACTGAAAATAACTTTTCAAAGTTGAGTCCTGTCATGTTTACCTTGCTATACTCTGCTTAGAATACTGAATTCACCTCCCTGTGTCTCTTCCCTGGGATTTGTCATTTGTTTATTGGATTGCTGGTCTCAACCAGTGCCAACATTTATGCTTGCTGCCTTAAGGCAGCTGCCTTAAAATTCTGCCTGAGTTTGCTAGCACCAGACTATGGCAAGCATCCAGCTTTATATCTTTTTGGCTGGCAGCCAATAGTGCTGACCCAGAAAATCCCAATCCAAGGAAGGGTACAACTGTTAAATTTTGTGTACCTTTGCAAAGTCCTCTTGGCTTTGCAAAGGTACTGTCACATCTTTGATCAGCAGTTTTGAATCCAGGACAATCTTCAATTTGTTGGAGTAAATGAATAGTTGATAATACAAAGACAACTTCAGAGGACAGCCCTTTCTAATGCCATTGACCAAAACATTTCTGTCATCAAGAAACTTTGATTGGATTAGACCGTATATTGTGAAGTTAAATACATAGTTACAGAAGTTTATTTATTTATGTAACATACATAAATAATGAAGATCTTCCTGAAAATGGTACTATTGAGGTTGTTCCTGATCCTTATAAGACAAAGAATAATAATCTCTTCCTCTTACACATCAGAAAATATTATGTTTACTAGCTGAATACCTGTGCTCCACTACGAAACTATTTGATTGGGCTTGATAAATGGACACTTACAGCTTGAAAATTAATGGGTAGTTATGATCAGCCTCCCTTCTCTCCTTCTCTCCCTTAGCTTTGCCCCATAGAAGCTTCCACTATCCTATTCCCTTCTCTCCCTCAGCCTTGCCCCATAGAAGCCTCCCCTATCCTATTCCTTTCTCTCCCTCAGGCTTGCCCCACAGAAGCCTTCCTTATCCTATCCCCTTCTCTGCCACAGCCTTGCCCCACAGAAGCCTCCCCTATCCTATCCCCTTCTCGCCAGAGTTATTTTTAGGTTGGAAGAGAGAGTAGAACATCTAATTAGCATCAGAGTGTGTGAATAATAATATAAGAAATACTAATGATCTGATGGTCATTTTGTAAAATCCTTTCTTAACAAGCACCTAGAAGCCAAGAAGAACATACGTGCCAAATTTCAAGTTTGTAAGCCCTACAGTTCTGGAGATTTCATGATCATGGCATGAGTGGTTTTCACTTTTATATATATAGATCAGTTTATTCAAAAAATGAATGTATGAATACAGCACACTGGGAAACATCTCAAACAGGAAGGTATATTTGCCAAGCACTTAACCTCATAAGGCTAAGTAAGGACTGATAAAAGTATGAGAACATTAACATCTGGATTGGGATTCTTTTATTTCTTATATGCAATGAGACAAAGAAGGTTCTCAATAAGGTAGACAATACACTTAGTTGTTCTTTTCCCCCAATAAAGTTTAATTGAGTCACATGTTTTGTAAAATGGGCAGCTATATAAATTTGAAAAATAAATATGTTTACCTAATAGTTTATTTTTTATCTGTGTGTTTATTCAAACTTATTATTTTAGTTGTTTATTCCTTACTACTGCAAATCCTGATGCTTGTTCACTACTGACATCTGCGGGAGGATTATTCCAACTTCCAACAGGATGCCAGAAAAGACAAGTCAGTGGTACTGTCAGCATAGTCAAAGCTTTGTCCCTTTAGTATATGTGTTGACAGTGATTTCTGATTAAATTTAAGGCCAATTTTCTCTGCACACTACAATTTTTCAATTGCCTAGAAATGCATCAGTGGGTTTAGTAAAAGTCTATTGCCAAGTCAATAAATTAAGCATTTTAGTTTCAATTAAACCATTACAACAGTGAAGATTCCATAGGTTAAATCAGTGTTTCTCAACCTTGGCCACTGGAAGATGTGTGGACTTCAACTCCCAGAATTTCCCAGCCAGCAGAGCT
>JANHFM010005696.1:28013-48739 GCA_032468115.1 Grayia smithii | reverse complement strand
AGGAAGTGAAGGACTGAGTGCTGCCACCCAGTCCCCTCAATCTGCCTCTCAAAATGAAAGGAAATAAAAATTCAGATAGCATATTTTCATTTTTATCATCTTTATCATTTTTATAAATATCGTTTCCTGAAAATAAGCCCTAGCATGATTTTTTTAAAAAGCCCTACCCAAAAATAAGCCCAAGTTAAGATCATCAGCCAGATGGATGCATTTAGTACTATATTTCCCAAAAAATAAGATCTAACCAGAAAATAAGCCCTAATGCATCTTTTGGAGCAAAAATTAATTATTTTAGAGAAAACATGGTACCTCAAGGTGACAAACGTACCTAATACTTTTCCTTCTTTCTATTTTCACCACAACAACAACCCTGTGAGGTAGGTTGGTTGAGAGAGAATGACTGACCCAAAGTCACTCAGCTGGCTTTCATGCCTAAGGCAGGAATAAAACTCACAATCTTTTGCTCTCTAGCCTTAACCAGTAGACCAAACTGGCTCTCTGGCTCTTCATTCATTGAAAGAAATAGTTGGCTAGACTGACACTTTAAACATTTTCCCACACTGTTCAATAATATAATTCTGTTATCTAATCTTAATCTAAGCTTTTTATGCAGCATTTATATAATGGATCTAATATTTCTCCTCTTCTACCCTCACATTCCACTTATTTTTGCAATACTACAATATTTTTGTGAATAAGGTTTCTGTGCATCTGATTTTCAAATGCAATGCATTTATTATTTTCTAGCATTTAAGATTAAGTTTGTTCATGATACACAAATATTGCCGTGAAGTTATTTTCCAACAATATAAGTTAGTGAAAAACAACTTACAGTGTAAGCGGAAGATGACGATATCTTGTTCTTTTAAAAACTGATAAATCATGTTAATCTGAAACTATATATCAGGAAATAGGACAATAGGCACATTTTTAAAAATCTTCCATTGACTAGATAACCAAATCAGCATCCACTAGAGAACACATAAACATGTTTTAAATCAATTAAACTGACTTTAGACTTTAAACATTTTCTCTCAACATTCAAGAATTGTTACAAGAATAATATCTCCAAACTATTCCAATTCATTAAACATTGTATTATATATAATTTCCAGTTGTTGCCATAATTTAATAAACATATTCCAACATACAGTAGGAGGTAATTTTCATGGGCAGAATCATGTAGAAGAGTGGTGCTGTGGCCTACAGGTGGCGCTCTCGCCTTACAATTAGGAGGCTGTGAGTTCTATCCTAGGTAGCAGCAGATATTTCTCTCTCTGCACACAGTGAGTAATTATCTGCTGTGAAGTCTGCATTGGTGGACAGGAAGGGCGTCCAGCCAGTAAACACTCAGCTCCATTCAGTTGCTCTGACTCCACCCTGATGTAACGGTTTACAGGGTCATTAAAAGACAAAAAAAAAAAAAAAATGGGCAGAATCATGTAGAAAATATAATAACCCTAATAAAAATGACCTGATCATGGATTATTATTGCCAAGGCATCTCTGACCAAACCTATTGACAAAAAAACAGAAGGCATGCAGACTATGACTTCCTGAATTCTTTGCAGAATTTATATATATATATATATATATATATATTTGTATATATATATATATATATATATATTTGTATATATATATATATATATATATATGTATATATATATATATATATTGTACACATATATGTTACACTTTCTTTCCATATTTGTACTCTCTTCTCCTGTTGATCTTATCGGGGTGAAATCTAGTTACCTTCCCTACCAGTTTGGAAGTGCATGCACTATGCATACAGGCTCACTCCACTCGCGCATGTGTGGACCCTCTGCACATGAGCAAACCCTTCTGCGCATGCACAGAGAGTAAAAAAAAATGTTACTTCCTGGTTAAAACCAGGAAGTAACAACAACCAGATGGGTAACTGGAGCCTCGCGCCATCGCTACTGGTTTTCTGAACCATCTGATGTCATTGCTACTGGTTCAGCCAAACCGGTCCGAACCAGTAGCATTTCTGTATGTATATTGTATGTATATACTTAGGAACATTGGGAAGCCTTGATATAAAGCTAGGCCTCAACTTACAACCGCAATTGAGCCCAAATTTCTGTTGCTAACTGAGACATAAGTGAGTTTTGTTCCATTTTACTACCTTTCTTGCCACATTTGTTAAGTGAATCACAGTTTTTAAATTAATAACACGGTTGTTAAGTGAGCCTGACTTCTCCATTGATTTTGCTTGTCAGCATTACAAAAGGTGATCCCATGACTCCTGGATATTGCAGCTGTCATAAATATGAGCCGGTTACCAAGTGTCTGAATTTTGATCACATGACTATAAGGATGCTGCAATCATATGAAAAACAGATTTTTCAATCCTGTTGTAACTTTGAATGATCACTAAATGAATTGTTGTAAATCGAGGACTACCTGTGCTCTAAATTGCATGACTGAAAAGGCGGGCCTAAAATGGAGCTGCTGCCCAGCTATCACTTCTATGCAGTGAGACAATTTTTCAGAATTTTATTTTTCCACAGCCTCGAGCCTGATGCCATCCATTTTCAAACTCAATTTTTTGTCTGACAACTTCTCCTACTATTGCAATTTTAATCCAGTTCTGCACTCTATCGACAGTGAGATGGACAGAGTCCCAAGCACGTTTACATATTTTCTTTCCAATATTCCATTGGTTTGGAAAGAACAAGAAGAAACAGGAAATCCTTTCCAACCCATTTACCAGCAATGATCATAGAAGAGCATCTGTCTTTTATTCTGTGTAAAAGAGTGGGAGGGGGTGGGGTGCCTGTGTATGTTCTCACAATCCCTCATGTGTTTCTGTGTTTTTGTGTATTACTGTATGTGTGCACTGGAAAGTGCAGGGAAACGAAGTCACTTCTGAAAGCAGATATCCTGATTAATCTCTGTGGGCTTTTTTCACTTTCAGCCACAACACAAGCAAAATCATTTTTCTGCAATGTCCCCAAATCATTACCTTCATTTCATAACCAGTCCATGAATGCCACAGGCTAGAGTTGTCACTATTATGCTATTTCCTGACAAATAGCAGTGTTTAAGTTTCATCCATACCGTGCCCATACAGATACAATCATCTTCTCTAGTAACCATCTTGCTGTTGTTTACTAAGAACTTGACATAATGCATGTGAAACATAAATGAAATTAAAATTTAAACAGCAAAACATTAAAATGATATAACAGTGAATTGGAATATCATAACAGGCAGAAATGATTAGACCAATCCCTTCCCCATTAACTTCTAAATAGGGCATGAAGAAATCTAGCAGTTGACCTTTGTTGCCTAAATAAAGAAAGGAAAGGAACAGGGGATAAATCCAAAATAAAAGCTATAGAAGCATTATCAAAATCTTTATGATAATGCCATAAAGTACACATTGCAACATCCTTTTTTAAAAAAATCAGAACTTCACATGGTAAAGGAAGACTACTCTAAAGTGAGAGAAACATATATTAAATCACTGTTTTTGGCTCATCCTTAAGATATTTAAGAAAAGAAGATAAACTATGATGAAGCAATTGATCGATATGGATGAATCATTCCATAAATCATAAGGAGCCACGTTAACAGAATTCAACTTGCCCTTTGCATCACATTTATATAAGAATGATGTTGTGTTTTCCCATCCTTTTTCACTGTTCCAGCCCTATTATCATAGATAATAGTTTAAAGATAAGTTTGTTTTATTTCTGCTTCAGACTAAAAATGTTGAAGAAAGTTCACATTAATATTCATAGATATGGCACTTTTTGTTAATTAAGTGTCTGAAGAGTTTTGTTTTACATCAGTAGTGGTGGCTGTAGTGTGTGATGCAGAATACCATGCTCTTATTCAAGTTCCAAGCATGCCTCAATAAAGTAAACAGTGTAGCATCGTTTCAAGAAAATACAGATCCATGTCAGAAAGGAAAATAGGGCCAATGTGACATTTAAGATCCCTGCCAACAGATTTTTTCCTCTTTTCGTAGTACCCTCAGTTGATATTCATATTTCATATACATACTCATAATTCCCTTTCCTTTCCTTTTCCATTTCTGGAAAATACTGTTTTGCCATGGGAGATATGCCATCTTCTCACAGATGGCTATTCATTGGAAATAAGCTCACACTGCTAATGATCACATTTTCCAAACAATTTTAAAAACCTAAAAACAGATTGAAAAACTAGGCAGTAACCATAAAAAGTTTCATGTGGGTTGAGGAAGTTTGTTCAGCATAAGATCAATCTCTGAACTGACCAAAGGCATGCATAGATCGCACCTGTAAGTGGAAGGTCAGCAATGGAGACTATGAAAGAGAGAAAAATATAGTGATATTCACTGCACCAAAACTGTGAAACATAAAACTCTAAACTTTTAAGCATCATTCAACTAATCTAATCTAGGCAACATAAGCCCTGACTGGGCCTCACTGATAAAGAGAAATAAAGAGATATCTGAACACAGAAACAAGCAGTTGAAACATGCCAATTTTGTTGTGGACTTCTCCTGAAGTTACTCATATAATATATGGTGTGTCAGCTTATGCAGTATGAATGTTTTCAAAGAATGACCCTCCATTTGTTCCACTGTACACAGTTTTCTACCTTAATAAGAACCATATGAGTTCCCTCTTCATATGAGGATATCTGCATAGTTATTCGTACACATGTAGGATTCTATCTCACAAAGAGCTGCCAAGTATATATGATTCTTGTGAGAGAAACTACCCAACTCTTCCCCAAAATGGCTGCTGAAAGGTGAAGGCTTTTTTCTTCTTCTGTTATTCACAATCTGCTGTGTTCTTTGGTGGCTCTGCCCCCTAGATTTGAATGGGACACATCTTGACCCAAGATGACCTTTGGATGGCTGTGGACCCACCTGGGATGGGGAATCTTGAAGATTGGAGGTCCTTGGAGCAACCAGAAAGTCAATGGTCTTTTTTTTAAATCTTTTTAAAAGAACATTTTTGTAACTATGTGTCTTCACTTTTTGAATTTTTGTTTTTGTCCTTTACCTTTAAATATTAATTGGCTGGCTGAATGCTGATTTATTTTAACCCCCAGCTGGACTCTACCTGCTTTTTCTGATTTCTTTTTGATTTATTTATTGCTTACACCAGTTTCTGCTTTCTCATATGAAAGCATGGCACGTATCTTTGGATGGTGAAAATGTTATTATATTTTGTTGAATATTCACTGCAGGGAATTTGCCCTAAATATTTTAGATCTACAAAAAGAATTTGTTAGACTCAGAAACAACACAAACAACACAGACTCAGAGCCAAGAGTTTGATTCTCTGGCAGTAAATTGGTCAGGAAGAAACATAGATCCAGATATGCAGAGGGGACTTAATGCACCTTCCTAAATCTTAATCCTGTGCTTTTATATAATAGTAGAGAACCCTCTGGGTAGATAAGCAGTAAATGGGTCTTTTTTAAGGGATTTGAAGGAGGATGGAGAATGAATTTATTATATTTAATTGGGGAACAATCTCATTTGGCTTTTTGGGGGATATAGATTGTTTTTGGAAATTGGTCTTATTGTATTTAATCAATCAGCAACTGATAAGAGATGACATTAAGAAACAAATATGGACATTTTATCGGAGACCATTATGATTCATTTTCGGGATGATCTCGAATTGAAGTTGTGGTAAATCTTGTATAAGTTGATTATAATAACAGTTTATTAAAGGAGAGTTGGAATTTCAATTTTGTCTATCTTTTATTATTAATAATAATTTTACTACTTTTATTATTATAAAAACAATTATTATTGTTTTACTGTTAACTATTTTGTCAATAAAATAGTAGTAGATTTAGTAGTTTAGTGGTTTAAAACACTTTTGGCCTGTTTTGCAAGGGATGGGAAACTAACGTATTATATTAATCAGCATTCAGCTAGGCAGGATTGTATGTGTATATGTCAGTCTTTTTTTCTAAGACACTTTTTGATTTGTTTCTTGTGGTTTTTTCTTTTGTTTTTAATATTTTGGTGTTTTGTATTTTAACCTTCTTTGAATAGACTAAATATTATGAGAGGAACTACTGATGTGGAAGACATAAGAGTGTGTCATAAAAATATTATTGGCAACAGTAGAATTATTTACTTTAGTAGGGTTATTGGGTTCACTCGAGTCACAGTTGTCTTCCTATCTTAGAATTGAGTATTTCTTTGAATAGACAGAACTATCATTATATCAAATTAGTTTATAAATCAAAATATATGAATTGGGTGAACTGGTTTCCTGCACTTGATACTCAAAATGAATAATCTAAATGTATCTCATAATATAGGATTCATTCATCAAAGCAAATGAACTACCAGTTCAGGTATTAACTCAACCTAATAATTTGTGCTCCTTTTAGGACAGCATTTAACATTAAAGATTCTAAGTCGAGACAAACTAAACAAGAAGCCACCAACAAGAACAAAAATTGATTTATTTGTGAACTTGGTGGAATTAGTATAGAACAGCAAGTCTTCTGTGTAGTCATATAAACATTAACTGAAAGTTATTCTCTATCTATCTATCTATCTATCTATCTATCTATCTATCTATCTATGTAGAGAGAAGTAGTGGGATTCAAGAATTTTTACTACCGGTTCTATGGGCGTAGCTTGGTAGGTGTGGCATGGCTTGGCTTGATGGGCATGGCTTGGCTTGGTAGATGTGGCAGGCTTGGTGGGTGTCGCTTGGTAGGTGTGGCAGGGGAAGGATCCTGTAAAATCTCCATTCCCTCTCACTCCAGGGGAAGGTTACTTCAAAATCCCCATTTCCTCCCAATCAGCTGGGAATCAGGAGGCAGAGAATAGATGTGGGCAGGGCCAGTCAGTGGTGGTATTTACCAGTACTCTGAACTACTCAAAATTTCTGCTACCAGTTCTCCAGAACTGGTCAGAACCTGCTGAAACCCACCTCTGATAAAGAGAGAGAGAAAGAGAGAGAGTTTTGAACACATTTATAATAATAAACTTGCAAGATAGCAGTATCTAAGCTCATTGGCTTGGCCCATTCTGCCTTAAACTTTAAGGTACTATATAGCTTTACTTTTTCTGCAACAGACATGTTATCCCACTCAACATCCATTTGACCTCTGAATTACAATCTAAATTAACGCTAATAAAACAGTAATCTATTGGACAAACTGGCATACAAAATTATTGTTGGTTAGTGTTAATAAAGTCTTCTTTATCATATTTAATTAAATGTTTTCAATATTATACCTAATGATAAAGAAGTTGAACCTTCTTTACTTACTCCAATAATAATGTCTGGATTAGAGTCCCATAATCCATTGCCATTACTTGTACTAACTAGGCTGTGGGATTTAGATTCAGAATATCAGGATGCTTATCTTTGTACAAAAATATACCATAGATTATAGGTTTTGCTACCATCATTTATTGGAAAACATAGTTGTATATTAAAAGTGGGGAAATAAGAATATAACATCCACACATATTTTAAAAAATCCACAAAAGGAAAATAAGCCCTATTTCTTTAAGGATAATGGAATGGCAGAAGCCCAGGAATGGAAGAAAGAAATTAACTAAATAAGACAAGGTGGTACTTTGCCATTGACTAGATCATTTATGATGGGCAATAGGCTAAGCTGATTGTCCTACTGACTCCAATCTTTTGCTCTTCCATATTATATTAGCAGATAGATTATAAACAGAGAGCTGCAGATTTGCTCTCTAATCTCAGCTCTCATCCATAACCTTTTGTCATTTCTATCTTAATTAGTTCCTAGAATAGCAAAAAAAGATAGGGTTAATCAGCAGAGTGATATTAGTTATCATGCCAGCCCTTGCTTTATGATCTAAGGGCCAAAGGCACAAGCTATTTCTATAGTATAGCACCATGGGTTTTATATTATCATCTGTGACTCATGTTCTCAGTATAGACTATTTCATAACATATAGGAATACTGTCAAATGGTTTAGACTTTTACAGAGTATCCCCATTTTTCAAAGTTTCTCACAGTAGCTTGTGATAAAATAATATTTTGACCATTAACTACATCAGCCATCTTCTGTGATCTAAAATATAAATTGAAATGAGTATTCCCTAATAGCATTCTAAAAATTAGAGTATATAGCAGTGGTGGGTTGCCCCCGGTTCGGTCCAGTTCACGCGAATAGGTAGCGGTGATGCTGTGACGTCACCGAACTGGTTCTACACGTCCCGGACCGCCTCCCACCTGCATGCCCATACTTACCGTTCCGCGCGCGGAATGCGCGGAGCGTGCTTGCGCACATGTGCAGGAAACTTTTTTTGACTTTTTTGGTCAAAAAATGCTTCTGTGCATGTGCAGGAGCGCCCGTCTGGTACGCGTGTGAGCAAAGCACACGCACGTGCTGGACGTACACACTGTGCACCCTGACCACGTGCGAAGTGCGTGCACCTTTAGAACCGGTAAGAAAGGTAAGTAGAACCCACCCCTGGTATATAGCATTAAAATGATTAACAAAAAATAATTTCAGAATTTCATTTTCAGAACTCCAAAGTTATTTGGTCTACACAATTTAATATTAATACCTGGATTAAGAAAGTTAAATAACTATCATTCTTTTACATATCCATGAACTTCATTATGAACTTATTCATAATGATAATAATATTGCCATTGTAAAATGGAGCTTTGGACAATAACATTGATTTATATTATAAATAAGCGTTTTTCTTATGAAGATACAATACAAAGACATTTTTTATTCTGCCCTCATTCACTTTTTTGGAACCCTTGACTGCTATTGTGTCTGGACTATTCTAGATTTTCTAAAGCTTAGTCTATTGTCTGAAATTATTATGAGCCATGCATTGATGTCATGGCAACATGAATAGACTTCTTGTCTTGTATTGATGGTTAACCAATTGTCCTTCAAAAGAAATAGTTATGGCATAGAAGCCTAATCCTCATGATTTAGAATAAGGCCAGACAAATGAAAATATGCTTTGTGTCTCTTTGTTTGCAGCTAAAAAAGTAATTATTATTTAAAGACTAAATTTATAAGAATACAGATGTTCCCATCAGAAAATAATCTCTCTTTGTTGCTTATGTCTCTTCTAACAAGAAAAAAAAATCAGAAAAACTGTTTCATAATAAATGTATTTAAAATTCACTAGAATCAATGTAGTACATGAACAAGGCTAAATAGAAATTTCTAAAGTTCCCTAAGTAGTCTTGTTAAAGTACTTTAAAAAGCAATAGTAATAGCACTTAGACTTATACATCTCCCCATAGTGCTTTACAGCACATTGTGGGTGCTTTACAATATCAGCATAGTGTCCCCAACAATCTGGGTCCTCATTTTACCGACCTCAGAAAGATGTAAGGCTGAATCACCCTTAAGCCCCTTCAGGATTGAACTTCAGGCTGTAAGCAGAGTTAGCCTGCAATACTGCATTCTAACCACTGTGCCAATGGCCTTTGAACTGCATTTGAATGTAGAAGAATACATAAACAATTGGTATTTACGGAGATTCTCAATCCTCCAGGTCATGGTTGTCCCAAACATGCCTTTTAACAGAAATGGTCCTTACGGTACTTAGGATCAGATGAGCCTGACCCTAAGTAGTAAGTGAAAAATTCAGAACAGCATTTTATGAGTTCAAGGAGTAAAGTAATCTTGGCAGCTCACTCAAAACCATCCACCACCAAAGAGACAGAAAATAGAGTTTCTCACATATCACATACCTAAAATGTGAGGAAAAAATAATCTCTTTTTACTTGGGTTCTGTTACACTTACATTTTCTGTCAATTACTGGCAGAGAAACATGTCTGCATCACTGTCACAAGAAATGGTAGGCTTTGGTGTTTTAGTTTCACTATGCATCTTAGTCCAATGTAGGCAATATGATCATCAGCAAAATGTGAATTTAAGGTGGACCAGGCAGAATCAAACAAGTGAAGATGAAGGCTACAATCATTATGTGCACAACTACATGGGGGGCGGGGGGAACCTTTGTGTTGTTGGTGCTATCTTAACTTTTTTTAAATACTCATAAATACTCATACAACTGAACAGCTGAAGAAGCTTCTTGGATGAGAAGCGAAATGTAGGAGATATATTTCAAGAGCTGGAGAAGTTATCTAGTATTTGTCCAGGTTCAAAGCTGTCTAGGTACAATTTGTTATAGGCCCATGTGATATTTTTGGCTTTTAAACATATCCTGTTAGGATCAGGACGCCCATGCTATCATCTTGCTTTTTCCCCACCATCACCACCACTACTATGGATGTTCCCGCTTATAATGTTTGAGCCTATTCATGTACTATGGAGTAAGATAGATTTAAGCAACTACCAGTTGGACCAGGGGTGAAATCTAGCAGGTTCTGACAGGTTCTAGAGAACCAGTAGCGGAAATTTTGAGCAGTTTGGAGAACCGGTAGTGGAAATTTTGAATAGTTCAGAGAGCCAGCAAATACCAACTCTGGCTGGCCCCAGAGTGGGGTGGGAATGGAGATTTTGCAGTATCCTTCCCCTGGAGTGGGGTGGGAATGGAGATTTTGTCCACCAAGCCACACCACACCCATCAAGCCACGCCCACAGAACTGGTAGTAAAAAAATTTGGATTTCACCACTGAGTTGAACATATGAAGTAATGCCCCCTGTATTTCTGAAATGCCTTAAAAAGTGCCAGAAGATATGTATTCTCCCTCAAACAGGTAGGCTGTGAGAACTCCTCCCACTGAAAGTGTGAAGGACATTTAAGCTGTTAAACAGAAATGAAAAGAATGTGCAGGAGGAAGGGAATAACACTAAATCAAGTGCTAGAATCACTGAAGATGGGCTCCAGAATGAGCCTGAAAGCTCAGAAGAAAAATCCTCTGGTTCCGGTGACTGACCTAGACTGGATCCTGCAACATTATCCTGGGAAACATATATTCATCTTCATACATAATAACACTAAATATTAGACTGTTTATTCTTTAAAACAGTGACAGTATAGAACTCCAACTTGGAGCTGCAAAAATCCAGCTAGCCGCAAGGTGCCATGTGTAGCATATTCAGCACTATTGAGGCGGATGAATAAATAAGTTTGTCTTAAATAAAGACAAACTTTTCACTCACCAAGATCACTCAAAATTGCTTCTAGGAAGATGCATGTCAAATTCCTTTTAAATCCCTCCTCTCAGTCCTTGAGTTACTTTCTTTTCCCCATGGTAAGTTTAAGATGAGAGCGAGAAGATGAGAACCCCCCCAGCCACATACATAAAAGGAAATGGAAATATCTTTTTAAAAAAAAAAAAAAAAAGATACCACACTCTCTAAAGCTTCATTTCATGAAGCCAAATATCTTTGCTGGTTCAAATAGCCAGAAAACATAAGAGACCCCCTTGCATGGTCGTGATTAACTGCTCTCTGCTCACATAAGGGAGAGATCTTGCTCAGTATAGAGCTGGCGAGTTGCTTCCCCTGCCAGGCATCAGGGGAAAGATGTGGCACAGATGGCCTTTATTCCCTTCCATATTTTATTTTTAAAATCCATTTTAAAGCAAAGAGCGTGGTTTTCATTTGAACTGTTCCTTGACTCCACTAAGCTGTCTCTACCTCTTTCTGTAGTTGTGTGTGTGCATGTGCACGCACACGCATGCATCCGTGTGTGTATTTCTGTCTGTCTTAATGTGTGATATAGAAGGGCCTCCATAAGTAGGTCAAAACATTAATATAGCAGTGATGATCAAATAATCCCAGCCGATCTCTTTTTACATGTGTCAACAATTCTATGATGTAAATAAGGACAAACGTCTGCATTCTCCATGGCTGTGTGAATCTAGATTTGGGTGAGAAAATGCTTTACTTGCAGTTGTTAGCTTTTCCCTACCCCTCTTCTCAGAGATTCAAGCATTTTAGTGATTTATCTGTACTATAATATTTTGTACTTCAATTATTGACGAATAGTAACAAAGGTGCTTTACTTTAGTTCCTTTTCACAGCTAAATTCACAGATTTCCCAGGTGACTGTTTGTTTAATGCCCTGTGCATATAAACCCAAAGTCTTGTTTTATTTTATTTTTTTTCCAAGTCACAGTTTACAGTCAGAACCTTTGAAGAGAGAAGGCAGGCTGCCATTATGTTTAACTATGTGGTAGTAATTGGAATGACCTAGAATGTCTCAGAACTTCTTCATCTTCAGAAATATACACTTACCTTGGCTGACCTTTTTCTATAGCTGCCAATCTATGCAAATGCAAAATGAATGGCGTATACCAGCTCCTTAGAAGCTCTTAAAAATGCACTGAATCAGAAACTGCAGTGGTGAACTGTTGCTCCCTCTAATTGGAACCCAGCTTCTCAGTCCGGTTTACTCATTAAATGATCAATGTGCCAGAATCAAAGAGCTAAAACAGATTTTAGTTAACATCTTTCCAAGTCCTAGTCCAGTTCTGCACTACCATCATCGTCAAATGAGCAACTAGCATCTGCTTATAAACATTCACAAAAAAGAGTGTCTACCAACCTTCTTAAGGCTATTTCATTTACAAATAATATTTAGTATTAAAAATATTTCTAAAGTCTAGCTTTAATATATTCTTTTGCAGATATAGGTTCTCTTGTTTGTTTGTTTGTTAGATGTAGCTCACCTTTCTAGGAGAGGTCAGAGCAGCTGCTCTGAAGTTCTCCATTTTATCTTGTGGTATGTACATAAATAACAGTCCATTGAAAAGCCCAACCCTGGCTGTCAAGTGGCACAGCTTTAGTCTTTACTAAGCATATCACTTTGCTCAAATACATCAGATTTTCCACAACAATTATACTATTTTCAAGATTTTGCTTTTTTCAGTTTCCAGAATGTATGCTAATCAACTAATATTACGGTAATTTGTTCATTTTTTAGGCTTCTATGGCCATGTGCCATGAACAGTTTTACAAGTAGATGCTAACCATCACTCTAACTTTTATTCAGAAACCTATAGGAAACCAGAGCAGCTTACAAAATAATACTGCTACATGGGCATACTGTGATGCATACATAATTGCCTATGCTGTTTCATTTTGGACCAATTGTACCTTCTGTGTGGTCTTTAAGACCACACCTCCCAATCCAGTAAAGGATACAATTGGCATGTAAGATGCAAAGGCATTCTTGGCCATAGCTATCACCTACTCTTCAAGCCAGAACTTAGAATCCAGGAGTCCAAATTTTATACTAGTTCCACTAGTTGGGGAATTGCAATCTCGCTAGTAAGTAAATGTGGAAAATCTAAAGATTCAGAGAGCCTAAAATCCATAGCCCTTTAGCTTTTCTTGAGTTAAGCTGAAGGCCAATTTTTAACCTTTCAGATCTCCACTGTCTTCAAGCATTGGAAGAAAACATTGATTAGAACAGTTGGTTGGCCAGATGTGTAACAGAATACCATCCGTCATGACACTCTCCAGTTCTTTCCTCAGGACCTAAAAACTGCTCTAAACCAGTAATTGCTATTAATTAATAGTTAATAATATCAATTGTTAATACTTATTAAGAATTTAGTAGTGAGAAAGTTTGTATGAATCCTCCTTGCTTTCAATCGTTTTATCAAGTTAGTTATTTCAGAAGCTGTAACCAGAAGCTAACCAGGCAGCATATATAACCTAAGCAGAGACTGAAGTATACAGTATGAGCCTACCATAAAGTTGAAAAGAAAGACATCTTGTGCACTCAGATATAAGTGGTGTAGTCCAACTGGTGGCCCCCCACTATGTAAGCTGCTGCTGCTGCTGTGTCAGTAAATTGCTATGTTCCATGGCCTTCCCATTGCAAATAAGTACAAAAATTTTCCTTTTCTTCCTTGTTCAAAATTTTATCTTGATGGGATTGAGAAACTAAGAATTGCTTTCTCATATGCTTTTTATATGTATATTAATAGGAATAAAAATCCAGAGTAATAAATAGTATGAAAGAAATCTAAAATGCTCTAAAATTTTATTGCAATTTGGATATTATAGTCTCCCTAATGACTTAGTTATGAGGAAAAGTTTTTGTCTCTTGCATTCTTGATTAATTTGAGAACCAGTTTGGTGTAGTGGTGTAGGTGCAGGCCTAGAAACCAGGAAAGTATTGAATTTGAAGCCTCCTTTAGGTATGAATCTAGCTGAGTGACTTTGGGTCAGTCAGTCTTTCAGCGCAGCCCTCCTTATAAGTTGTTATTATAGGGAAAATAGTTGGCAGGAATATTAGACTAGTTGGCTGCCCTAAGTTGTATATACACACATTTGATTCAAACTTTAGATTCATGATTAACTGCTATTTTTTAAGAACAATATAATGTAGCTTATGGTGAAAAGGTCAGTGTAACTCATCAGTACTTATATTATCTTACTATTTTAAGATAGGAAATCAAGATAGTTTTGGACCAGACACAAATTCCCTCTACATAATTTTCATGGAAAGAAAAGTTTATCACTATGAGCTATAGAATTCTTGTAATGAAAGCTATTGGAGATACTTCATTTGTTGTAGAGATTTTTTTAAAAATCACAAAAATATGAGATCTTCTAATGTAAGATTATTTCATCTCTGCAACAAGAACACCCTACAATCTTTTCTTCTGCAGCAATAGGAGACAGTGGAGCAAATTATTTGCATCTGAAAGGACAAATCTTGTGAATGTGCTCTGATGACAATAGAATAGCGATTCTATCGGGGTGAAATCCAGCAGGTTCTTCAGGTTCTGGAGAACCAGTAGCGGAAATTTTGAGTAGTTCAGAGAACCGGCAAATACCACCTCTGGCTGGCCCCAGAGTGGGGTGGGAATGGAAATTTTACCATATCCTTCCCATGCCAAGCCCACCAAGCCATGCCCACAGAACTGGTAGTAAAAAAAAAATTGAATTCCACCACTGAGGCAAATGCTATTTCTTGCAGATATTCCTATGCACTATTGTTGCTACTTCGTCAGGCTGCTTGTAATCAGTCTGTGTGAACTTCTTGCAGGAGCTAACTAGTAATCCACTATTTCTTCAGCTTCTTTGCCCAAATACCATTTGCTATCCAGTCTATCTTCTCAATTCTGACTTTGTATGCATTTGTTCTTAAGACTTGGTCTAATGCAGCCAGAATTTGGGTGTTTCATTTTCTGTTTCTTTCTTCAACTTTCTTGCTCTTAGCCATTGCCAGGTCTTCTTGTTATGTGCCTGGCCAGCTAGAAGTTTTATATACTAGCCATGTAATACTTTGCCTTGCTCTTTTCTATTCTTCATTTGGTCTTTCTTGTAGACTAGTTTGGTTTCTCAGATATTCAGTAAGGCTTCATGGTATACTAGTGTTAGTGCATCTTCTTCACTGTCCTTCAGATATTCTTCCAAAGTCCTTTTTTCCTTCTTCAACATTTATAATGCTTGCAACATTTGTCACCCAACTATTTTCCTTGGAAGTGGAGTCTATTAACATTTTATGAGTAAATTGGGACTTTTATAATAATCTCTTTCTTCTTCTACTTCCAAGATGTCTCCTTTGCAAACTGTAATGAGCATTTTCTCTTTCTATGCCTTAATGTAATCATTTAGTGCCATGTTTTTTGTCAGCCTTACAAGGTGGACCAAGAAAGAGACACCATGTGTGCCTAAAACTATTTTTGTTAAGAAGGGCAAGAGCAGAGAATTTTTAAGTTTGAATGTGCTTTTCCTCCTTATTTTATATAAATCTGCAGGTGTCTGAGACATTTTTGCATCTGAACTTACTGCAATATTTGCTTACTTGTTGCCTTCATAGCATACCAAGTCCTGTAGGTCACCCTTTTTGCTCTCTACATTTTTGTAGTTCAACTGTGTTTCATCTGCAGTAAACCACAACCCCCAATATTTAATATTTGTATAGTAACATCACTTCATGGATGCAATGCATGATCCATTGTCATAGGTTTTTTAGATTTTCTTTTCTAAGTTATCCAATTCAAGCTGTGTTCAGTCCAGTATCTGACTACTAGACTACTGGACATATCTGACTACTAAAATTATACATGTGTTTTTGTATCTCTGCGGCTTTGGTTGTATTTCTGCTATTTAACTTAGTATTTGGAATTTTTTGTGCTCATTTTAAATATTGTAAACTGCAGATTTGTCAACCCCATAATCCATTTTGATATCATTACTACATAGTCTTATCTTATCAAGAAAGTATTCAATTTCAGTGTTTGATCTCAATATAGCTTCAACCATCCACATATAATAGATATTTTTCTCTTGGATTCTGACAGTTTTGTTTTATTCAGGATAGGAAGAAGCAATATCACTATGATGATAAAAAGCAATGAAGACATTAATCCCTTTGAAAAATTGTTCTCCTGATATTTACATTTCTAACTTTTACCATCAAAGTTGTTTTGCCTTTTTTCATAGATTCTTTTACAAAGAATCTATTTCTGGATGTCTGAACTAATGCCAAATATTTTGAAACTCTATTGGAAAAAAAAATCAAACGTATTTTATAATAAATCCAAGCCATTTCTAGGTTGATTTTTCTTACTTGGAGTTTTTTAGCATCATGTTATCAACCAACAACTGCTTTTTTTGTTCCTTATGAATTTTAATAGCTACCTTTTTGTTCAGATAGAAAAAAGGCATTTTTTTATAGTTAACTCAGAATCACAGTTGCTAATATACCACTTAGCAGCTTGAATATAGCTGATAAGCAAATAATTGGTCTGAAACTGCATATAATCATTCCCTTGTGATTTTCTGCCAAAAAATATAAAACTTCATAGCAATTACCTACTTCCAAAATTTAAAAGACAACTCTCATATGTACATCACCAGATTTGTTACAGTGAAACTAGATTGGTCATATACTCTATAAACAATGATAAACCTATTCAGTCAGCAAAAACAGAGCCTAGTGTTGACTGTGACTGAAATTATAACTTGAACTAAAAATAATAATAAAATCATCAGGTCAGCAGGATATAATCTCAGAAATATTCCATATAATTCTGTGGTGAGAGAAATGGGCTTAATGAATTAGATTTGATAAATAGGATGCCTGAAGAAAAAATAACAGGTATAGCAATAGTACTTAAACTTATATACCCTTCATAGTGCTTTACAGCCCTCTAAGCGGTTTCCAGAGTCAGCATATTGTCCCAAACTATCAGGGTCTTCATTTTACCAACCTCGGAAGGATGGAAGGCTGAGTCAACCTTGAGCCAGTGAGAATTAAACTGCCGAGCTGCAGGCAGTCAGCAGAAGTAGCATGCAATACTGCATTCTAACCACTGTGCCACCATAACTCATGGTATGGTGACTATAGCCATAAAACAAACAAAAAAAATATTTGCTCTGACAGAAAAATACTGTGATGATCTAGAGAAAATATTAATAACAGATCCATTAAATAAAGAAATATTTATGGGCCATCTTTCTGGCCAAAGCTTCTTCAAATGATTAACCAACAGAAAAATCACATTTTGATACATAAATCACATAAATCACATAATGAACAATATTAATGAACAATGTGATTTTTCTGTTGATTAATCATTGTTAATGAACAATGAATAATAATTCTAGCAAAGAACCACTATGAATAAAATATCAAAATCTTAAGCATATAATTAGAACCAAATAAAAAAAACAGCATCAGACAAAAAAGCTGGGCAAACCTAAACAAATATAGCAATCAAGAATAAGTTTTTGTTGCCTGTTTAAAGGATTGTACATTGAGAAGATTTAACTTCATAAATCCCTCCTCCCACGTGATAATGATGATAAATAATTTTAAAGTATTTGTGCATTATCCATTAGGACTGGGTAGGAAAATCTGGGCAAGGCATGAACCCTTACTTATCTACAGGTAATCCTTGGGTTATGATGGCAATTGGGAGAGAGATCACCATCACTAAGCAATGTTGTTATAAAGTATGATGTCATGACTACATCACTTTAGTGATGGCAGTCCCGGCTGCCATCATCATCCTAGGACATGCAGGTTTTTTTAGTAAGAAGAGGCAGGAGTACTAGGTAAGCAGCTTGGGGGAAGATAGTACAGCAGGGAAAGGGGGTGCCACAGTCAAGTGTAGGAAGCATGGGTGTGAGCTGTGGGCAGGAACGTGCTATGCGGTATGGGCAGGTGGGATCTTGTACTGCACAGCAGTCTCCTCAGCAGAAAACGCAGAGCAGCTTATTGGGATGATGTGGGACCTTCACTGCAGCTTCTCCATTGACTTTGTGAGAAGCCAGCAGGGCAGGTTGTAAAAGGGGATCATGTGATGCAGCTCACTGCAATGTCGGATGGTAGCAGCTGACACTGCAATGGCCAGAACCTAAGGACCAGTCTTAAGTCCTTTTTTTCAGAACCACCGAAACTTAGAATAGTTGCTGAACGAATGGATGTAAACCACAGACTACTGCACTGAGAATCCAAGGGGATGATGTTTATCAAAATAAACCAGCAGGTTCTTTATACTCGGAAGCTATAACCCAAAAATTCTTTACACCCTTCAAGCTTCTGTTTTCATTCCTTAATTTTGGTAGCCAGCAAAAAAAAAAAAAGGCATCGAATCAATATTTATGAAAATGGAGCTCCCATTTAGAAAGAAGCACTAAATGTACCTCCAGTTCATATTTATTCCGTTGCATTACTTCAATATTGCCAATTCCCCAAGATCTACTGGGGGAATTTACAAACAAAAAATTGAACATACAATCCTTAAAACAATGAAACAAATGAAAGGTCATTCTTCCCTAACCTAACATCCATATTAATTGGCCTATTCCATTCTTAAAAATCATGATGAATGAAAAGCCCTGTGAAACAATTCTGTGGTGTTTGTCTCCCGAAATGCCTACGAAGTCTATGTTCTTATATGGAAGAGAGGCTTAAAATGCAATATACAAATTGCCAACGGCCAAAGACTACAATTAAATTATTGCCAAGTAAATTTTGGCTACACTCTAAAAATGCTATTATGACTTACAGGCAAATAAAGGTGTGTACTTAATTTAGAAATATATTAACACAAGCAAGTTAGTGTTAGCTTACCAAGGAACTCAAGTATTTTCATTAACACCTTTGCATTATTATTCTCAGTATGCCAGTATGTCGCATTATGAATAATGATTTCAAAAGCATCATAACAGTGTTTAGAAGCACACATTTGTTCTTCTAAACATTCCCTGAAGGTCTAATTATGAGAACCTACCATCAAGTTGCAACTGGTGAGTGCGGGCTAGGATCCTTACTAAAAATCCAGCACACTGGAAGGACAGGTTGTGCTTGCATTGTAGTTTTATGCTGATGTAGTATTACTAGTGTAGCATCACAAAGGAAAAGGAAACATGTTCTTCTAGAACTTACAACTAACGTGCCTTTGGGTTTCAGCCGTTAAAAGCCTGCAGGTGCATCAACTCCATATTACAACTGCAAGCATCAAACCTATAAATAAAACAGCACCTCAAAGGGGAAATATGAGTCTCATAAAATGTCTCCAAAATATCCTCCATCTATTCCACAAAGATATCTTGGAAAGAGTGCAAATACCCATCATCAAAGGTCTCTTACATTCATTCAATAACTGTAGTCAATAACCTTCTTATAACAGTGAAAAGGTTCAGAACTTCTTTATGTAATCTGCTCATACCATCCTTAAACCCACTTCTTTTTTGCTCTGTTACCAACGATGAATGGAGAAATAAGAAAAATTGATAGGCCTATTTGCAGATCACTAAACAAAAAAAAATATTGATAAATTAAAACAAAATAAAAAAGTTCATAGAATGGGAGGGTTCCATGGTACTCCTGCATTTGCTTTGGCCAGATGTGTCTCCATCTTGCTTAAGAAAAGAGCATCCTGCCAACTTCCTCAAGACTTTCACTCCTCCTAACAACCAATCGCCTCGGACCACCCTGGAACTAGATAGACAAGTAAGGAATTACCAGGCAACGTGCTCAAAAGTTTGTCAACTCTTTTGAATGTACAATATTTCTGCTTAATTGTAACCCAAAACATAAACTCTTCACCAAACAAATCTTAAAAAGAGGATAAAGAGAATCCAGTTGAAAATGAGTAAAGCACATCATACTTATTGATTTATTGAGAAAATGATCCAAAGTTAGATATTTGTGAGTAGCAAAAATATGTGAACCTTTGCTTTTAATAATTGTTGTCATCGTCCGTCCGTCCATCCATCCGTCCCAGCATCCCCTGGGCAGCAATAACTGCAACTAAACATGTCTGATACTTGCTGATCTGTCCTGTATATCAGCTTGGACCAATTTTAGCCCATTCCTCCTTCCAGAACAGCTTTACCTCAGGGAGGTTGGTGGGCTTCCTCATATGAATTGCCCCCTTCAGATCCTCCCACAATATTTCAATGGGATTAAAGACACAACTCTTGATTTGACCATTTGAAAATATTAACTTTCTTCTGTTTTAACCATTCTTTGGGCATACAACTTGTGTGTTTTGAGCTGATGTCTTGTTGCATGACCACTTTCTCTTGAGCTTCAGTTTGTGAACAGATGCCCAGACAATTTTCTGTAGAATATGCTGGTATAATTCAGAATTCATAACTTCATCAAAGATGGCAAGATGTCTTGATCCAAAGGCAGAAAAGCAGGCCCAAACCATGACACTGCCACCACCATATTTTATGCGATAAATTTCTTATGCTGAATGCAGTGTTTGCCTTTCAGCAATCATATTTTTTTTCAATCAAACTAAAAAGCTCTATTTTGGTCTCATCCATCCAGTCTACCAACAGCTTTCTAGCTTATTCACCT
>JANHFM010005696.1:5182-16583 GCA_032468115.1 Grayia smithii | reverse complement strand
CTCGTGCAGTATACAGGTCCTCAATGGAAGGCAGGTTGGTAGCCATTGTTTTCTCTGCAGTTCTAATTATCCTCTGATATATAATGGACCTCTGAGTTTTGTGTGCTCACTAGAGCTCTAGAGCTCTAGATTATATGCAGACTGAGATCTGAATGATCCAGTAGTGAGCATTTCTCCATGCATTCACTTGGAGATGAATCTCATTTCATGTAGCATCTAGCACATTATTTATTTATCTATGTGTTCAGTTGTTTTCTGGGGTTTATATGTCTCATTAATCTAACAGGACTCTGAGCAACCTACATTACTTTCTTACATTAATTAGTCTGAAATAATAAAACAATATGACAGAGTGACAAAATAACAGAACCACAACAAAGGAACAGTTTGCAGTAGCAAAAATCATACACACAAAAATAATAACATTATCAGAGATACCATCCAACAGTACAGCTTACAGACCTCAGAATGTTCATTGTGATTTATATTCACCATGTATTTTTTTAAGTGACAGTATTTTTTTTCATTTCAACTTTCAGCTTTTATTAATAACTGGATATAGTTCTAATAATAAGAAAGAAGCAAATTATTTTGTTTGTACTAATGCATTGGTTCTCAACCTATGGGTTGGGACCCCTTTGGGGGTCAAATGACCTTTTCACAGGGGTCGCCTAAACCATCAGAAAACACATATTGAGACACCGCTCCTCTATCAATATAGGCTCAATATAAGGGGCTGCGGGCTGGCACAACACAATTGAAAGCAAACTGAAGAGGAGGAGGTGGCAGGAGGAGGAGGTGAAGGCACCATGGTGGTGATAGCAGCAGCAGAAGCAGCAGTGGGGACTCTTCGGGAAACAGCCAAGTCTGTTGCCCTTTGCCTGCCTCCTCACCTCCCTCCCCGCCATGGAGACAGACCAGGGGGCAGCAGCACTGAGAAAAAGGAGCCACGACCAACATCTGTGTGTGCTGCGTGGGAGAGGAGGGGGAACTACCGAAGACTGTGTCACTTTGGAGAAAGGCATCCAGTGAGAGTCACCACAACATGAGGAACTGTATTAAAGGGTCATGGCATTAGGAAGGTTGAGAACCATGTACTAATGCTAAGTTAAATTGGTGAGTAGTTTGCATCCTCCAATTGATACTAGTTTGGGTGGACAAGGGGGAGGGGTAATCATCCAGTCATATATTTTCCTTTCTTTGAATAAAATGATAAGGAATTAATATGGCCACTGAGATTTATATTAATGTCTCACTGAAGATTCTAAGCTCATTTTCCATGCTTCATAACAGTACTGTTCATAATTATCAGCTATTTCCTTCCTAATTGGCTTGCTTTGTAACCACAAAACGGAATTCCAAGTCATTAACCTTCAATGTCGTTCAAGAAGGATGTACTTTTTAAAAATATCTGTTTGGAGTGGCTAAATTACTCTAGTGAATTACCTGGACACATTCCCAGGGATTGCAGAGGTGCCTTTTAACAGAAATGGCCCTTAATGTACTTAGCATCAGATGAGCCTGACCCTAAGCAGTAAGTGAAAAATTCAGAACAGCTTTTTATGAGTTCAAGGAGTGAAGTAATCTTGGCAGCTCACTCAACATCATCCACCACCAGAGGGGCAGAAAATAGAGTTTTTCACACGTCACATACCTACTGTTAAAAAGTGAGGAAAAATAATCTCTTTTTATTTGGGTTCTGTTACCCTTACATATTCTGTCAATTACTGGCAGAGACACATGTCTGCATCAGTCTCACAGGAAATGGTAGGCTTTGGTGTTTTAGTTTCACTATGTATGTTTAGCTCAACGTACACAACACGATCATCAGTAAAATATATCAGTTTCAAGCAGAATCAAAGATAGAAGCTACAATCATTATGTGTGCAACTACATTTGTGTTGTTGGTGCTATCTTGTCTTTTTTGAAATACCCTCACAACTGAAGAGCTGAAGAAGCTTCTTGGATGAAGAAGCAAAACATCTTCAAAGAAAAACCAGAAAGTCCATTTGCCTCTTGAAAAAGCACCCTTGGGATAAAGAATTTGTATTTGAAACACTTTCTCAAAGTCTGCTACTACAGTTGCTTTCCATTTAGAAGTGGGGGAATCTTCCTGCAGGAAGAGAGGAGAAGCAATTATTTTAGATTATTATTGAAAATTATTTATCTATTTATTTTTTAAAAAATTGTTTTGGTGACAGCAATGCTATGGGAGTTGAAACAAACATTTAAAATTTTACGCAGAATTTTTTTTTATGTTGAATTCTGCAAGTGTGGGAGGAAGACTGCCATACAAAATAAACCATCATCATCATTATCATTACCATCACCTAGCAGTTACTCCTTTTTTATCCCCAAAGAAGCACACAAGATAACAATGGTCTTGTTTTTAAAAGTTGCCACTCATGTTGCCATGGCAATCTAAAGTCTTCTGCACCTATTTGAAGTCTGTATATGTGAACTCCTGTGAGGGTCTCTCTCCCTGCCCCCCACCCCGCCATGAGTCCTGCACCATTTAAATATTCAAACATCTCAAAGCTCTATTTTTTTATGAAAAGTGTCCTTTCTATGAAAATTATAACCAAGATGTTCTTCCTCACTTGATCATACTTTGCCCATTTTTGCTTCAGAATGCATTGAATTATCTGAACAGATTCTAATAAGATTTTATTTGATGTTCAGTACAAAAATTGATGGTTGGAGAAGACTTGAAGAAGACCTTGGGGGAGGTCTTCCTATAGACCTCCTGCAAGAGAAGAGGTCACCAGACCCATTCATTTTCCACAAAAGAGAATAGGGCATTGTGGACAGACAGCCAAAATAATTGTTGATGTGCTGTTGTGTTGTTGTGTTGATGTGTTGATGTGTTGATGTATGTTCCTTCTACTGAGGTAGAAGGAACATACTGTTATCAAAGCCAAAAGTATAGAATTTACAGAATAATAGAGTTGGAAGGTACCTTGGAGGTCTTCTGATCTAACCCCTTGCTCAAGAAGGAAACCATATACCATTTCATACAAGTGGCTGTGCAATCTTTTCTGAAAAACCTCCAGTGATGAAGCACCCACAATTTCTGAAGGCAAGCCATTCCATTGGTTAATTGTTCTGTTAAATTTTTTTCCTTAGTTCTAGGTTACTCCTTTCTTTGATTAGTTTCCATTGTTCTATTGTTTCTTGTCTTACCTTCTGGTGCTTTGGCAAATAGGTTGACCCCTCTTTTTTAATGACACTACTTCAAATATTGGAATAAAATTGTCATGTAATCACCTAGTCCTAAATGAGGAAATATGGATATTTTTTTTAAAAACCCTTAAAAAAAACAAAATGCATAGTTTTGCAAGGCTTGCATGACAGCACAATTTAATCAACCACTACTCTCTTTGAAAATTTAAATTAATTCCTGATTTCTGGAGATTCCAAATTGTTATTCTCATCCAGTTTTGCAAATCACTATTCAGCTCACAGACACATACTGAAGTGTCTTACACTAAAGTTGTGCTCAGTGTAGAAAATGTTACTATCATTTAATTATTGGTAAGGGTATAATTCTTTCAATTATGTTGACTATCTAGTAACAGGAGTGTTCAACAGAGATATTTCATTAATAGGAAAAAAGTGATGATGCAGAAGGGAAGAAAACACACTTCAGGGATTACACTAAAAAAACGAAGGTATTACTAACATTCAAAAACTAAGAACAATCTGGCCTTAGGTTCTGTTTCTGTGACTTACAGTTTTATTTGAGGTGATGCATTATTTGTGATGCATTAAGATCCAGTCCTTCAAATCCAATTATTTCAAAGTGCTCATTAACTAATGCAAAATTGTGCAATGTGTTATAAGAAGATACACATGACCTCCACATGAAGTGCAAATGAATTTATTCTGATCAGCAGCATTAATCAACTATTTAATGAATTCATCATGTTTGAATACTGCATTATAAAGCTCCCAGACTTTAAGAACATTGAATTATGTCCCATACTTTTTCTCCTCTTTGAAACATAATGAAGCATAAAGGACTAGAGAAGAGACTGTGTGAAGCACCATGCAAGCACACAACTGCATTCATTTTAAAACTTTAGGGGAAAGTAATCACTTGGGAGAAGAAATGCTAGAATAATTCTACTGGTGAAGTCATCTAAATCTCTATTGTATTTGATCCTGTTCCTTGAAAGTTACCTGATTGTAGTAGGAATGAGTCTTGTGTCAGTAGCTTTCAACTGGAGAAAAAATTGGAATGGGATAACCTGGTGCAGCTAATTCCACGCAGCGAATTCACCATGCCAACTCTCCACCGGACAACTCACTGAAGGACAATTCTACAATTCAGTTTAAGTATTTAAAATAATTTTAAAATATTTTAATTTGTGTCATTTGCATTTCATTTTCTCTCTCCTTTTGTATCCTTTCTTTAATAATTCTATTCTGCCATTTCTTTCATATTAGGGTAACTCTTGTCCTGTGGTGAGTTTTCCTGCAGTGAGTTGGCCACAGCCAAGTTGTGAGTTAGTCATAGTGAGTTGGCCATGGCAAATTGGCCATGGTGAGTTGATTGCACTAAGTTGGCTGCACCGAGTTGTCCTAGACCCAGAAAAAATGGTGAAATTCTTCCTGCATCAGATTAGGTCTAATTCTTATAGGGCAGGACTGTCAAACTCCTGGCCCAGGGGCCAGATGTGTCCCACGCAGGCCACACCGACACCTGGTTTAGCGAAGGGGGGAAAGTCCCCATACATCACATGATGTTGCCGTGACAATGTGAGTTTGACACCCCTGCTATAGGGCATTGATCCTGGAGCAGTGCTAAAGCCAAGAAGTAGACAACTACTGTTTGTCATTCTAGCAATCGCATGTCATCTTTACAAAAAGGAAGACTGTAGGAGTGTAATGAAAATAATAGTTATGCTTCTCCAAATAACCAATGAGAAATACTTCAGGATAATTTCCCATGTTAGAAAGGGTGGTAGTACTTTATTCTTATACTTCATGTAGATCTGCATCACCATATATTTTGTGAAATTGCAAGGGGGAATCATCCTTGATATTTAATAAGAATTCCCCATTATTTCAAAATAGCTGATTGTTTTCAAGAAAAGATGTTAAGCAGTGCACATATACATTCACACATACACAGATACATAATCTTTATTACTGTCCAAGATGATACAAAAATAAATTAAAACAACCCAATACAATCCAAAACCATAATTGCATTATACTGCAACAGTTTATACATAGTGTGCTTCGGTTGATAAATCTGGATATGATGTAACATTGTGGCAAAGCCACTTGGCAATTAAAAAGGTGAATTCAGGACATGGGCTGGCACAACAGCTGCAGCATTTTCACTGAGGTCCTGCCTTTTTCATGCATAATATATATCTTTTCTTTTCTTTCAACCAGCCTATCATTTAAAATTTCCTCCGCCGAAATTCTCAGCTTTTTTTTCCCTTTTCATATTACACAGTATTTTAAACCAAGACCAGTTTTGGAATTTGAAGTTAAGGGTATATGCGAAGACTATTCACTGATCAAGGAATTAACCATGTTTGCCAACATTTGACAAGAGAATTACAAAGATTATGCAGCTCCTCTGCTATGATTATGACACCAACTGTAACTCCTTTATTATATTGTTCTAATTAACTTACTGGAGATGGTGGGCTGGATTTGTTCAGACCACCATAGCCACTCAAGTGTGGGTTTCCATCCATTGAAATTTAACCCCTAAAAGGGAGAAAGAGATTTGTAAACGTCTACTCTTCATCTAGTGTAAATCTGAGGACTTCGAAAAAATGACTGTAACACACTATGCTAGTAAACAGTTTAGATTGTTTGTGAGAAAGAGGGGAGAGGGGGAGGGAGGGCAGGAGAGAGAGAGAGAGAGAGGGAGAGAGAGAGAGAGAGACTGCAATAATAACCATAATCTAAAATTCTAGCAGCAGTACCTATAATGCTACAGTGGCAAGTAATCCAATTGAACTGGACTTTCTTGCTATTTTTGATCGCTGAAAGTTTGTCACATCTCTTTGAGAAATTGCCAGCAATATAAAAAGTGTACAGCTTGTGAAAATTTTCTTAGTTGTTTGCATATCCTGTGGCATTTTTTTAAAAGTTCAATTTTCTATATTTCATTATAAAAACTTTAACTTATATTCCAGAAAATATTAAGTATATCTGTCTCTGAATTTTAAACACTTTTCACTGTAGATAAATTAAACTAGCAATACAGAAACCGCATTCTGAACCTTGGCTTTACTTTGTTCTTAGTTTGCACTGAGCTCCCAGAAAGACTAACTCATGTGTAAAGAAATACAAGGCTCAAGTTTTATGATTAAACACCTATGTCAAAAATGGTTGTTTTGTAGAACCCTAGGACTTAAAACAGAGCAGCAGTGTATTCCATCTCTTGAATGCTAGGTAAAAAGTTCAAATTCTTCCCAAATTGAGAGATGGTTACAGTTTCAATTTTGGACAATCAGAAATTTGCTCCAACTTAAAGTTAGCCTTTCTGCATATGTAGAATCAAACCAAAAGAAACACATTTTCCAATTATTTGCAAATTCAAAGTTGCAATGAAATATCACTTAGGAAGTTAACAAGCAACAAATATCTTGCCTGACAATATTCTCTTTGGTGTGACTCAGCTGTGCTCTTTCTCGGTTGACAGTCATAACTGTGTTCACAAAGAAATTTGTCTAAATGTAGGCTGTTAAAGACACATTGTACATTAGTCTACCACTCAGGAACAGAAATGAGAAATCAAACCATTGGGCATATATCCTGGATCTTTGAATTAATAAGTTACAAAATATGAGAGACTCAACTCAGATGTTCTCGTAAACTCAATAAGAGGCACAAGCCATGTACCAATGGGTCACTAAATTGCTAGACCAAATGACAAGATCAACTACTCCATCCTTCTCTTGCCAGGCATGCAAGCATATGCCAGTACAAGGAATCCACAAACTATATTCCTTTTTTCTTTTTCATTTTTAAGCATCAGTGTTATGTGAGCAGCCACATCAGTCATATATTGGAGCTTTTAGCCAGTATATTTGTCTTCTAAAAAAATGTGGTGGGGCAGAGAGGGCAGGCAATTTTTGACAAATTTCTTTACTTCATAGCAAGGAATCTGTTCTCTAGAGATTTCTTTGTAATGCAAATCGGTCAGGTATGAAAGAGTTAGATAGCCCAAGTGAAACTGTACAATGACTATAGTGCTAATCACAACTGCCTTTTTCATAAAGGGATGGAAAAGGGAGGTTTGAGGATGGGAAATCTAAAAAATGCATTGCAAAAGACAGCAATCAATTTTAGTTTCCAAATTTAAAAAAAAATAAATCCCAAAGATAAATTCTCAGGCTGTCCTTTAGGCATCTTTGTATAATCTAGCAATTAAGAATAAAAGAAAAATAAAAGTGGCTTAGAATTACAGCAATATAGGTGACATATGCAATATGCCTCCTTGGTGGTACATTCTATCAGTGGGACAGTCTGATCATTAAGAACTTCTCCTTTTGTAGCTACTAACATAGCTGTGTGGGTCAATTTGCCCAGAGGAAGGCTTCTGATGCTGAGCCACATAAGAGTTATTTCTTTTTTTTTAATTCTTTATCTCCAAGTCCTTAAGTTATTCAAAGGTCAGCAACCCTTTGAACTGTATTGGCAGGCCCAACACTGTTCTAGAAGAGTGCATTGATTAATCTACTGGTAACTTCCAAGCTCTCTTTTGGACTAGTTGAAATTACCAGAAATTATTGTATAAAATGAGCAATTACTTTATCTTTCTCCATTTGATATTAATTAAATTCATTGACCAAGAAACAAGTACACTAGGCACTACTGAAACTCATTTATGATGATTTATAACAGCTAGGTTATTTTACTTGGCATTGGCCCATGCTAACAGTAAACAGATGAAGACTAACAATTGACAACTACTCTCAAATGCATACATAATTCACGCATCACAACAGTGGTGACTGACATTGAGATTTTTCTTCCCTGCAGAC
Source organism: Grayia smithii (assembly GCA_032468115.1). Taxonomy (NCBI): domain Eukaryota; kingdom Metazoa; phylum Chordata; class Lepidosauria; order Squamata; family Grayiidae; genus Grayia; species Grayia smithii. The sequence continues at coordinate 8,565 of JANHFM010005696.1, read as the reverse complement.
AGTCTCCTACATAAATCATGTGAAAATTTATCTTGTTTAAGGATTCCCCTTTGTGGATTTCAATTCTTCCTTCTGTTTTGGTCATGAACCCTGGTTCTGTTAGAGTATTCACCCATTTCAGGGGTAGGCAAATATGGCTCCTTTATAAGCTGTGGACTTTAACTCCCAGAATTCCTCAGCCAGCATGAGTGATTCAGAAATTCTGGGAGTTGGAGTCTACAAGTTATAAAGAGGCCATAGTTGCCCATCCCTGTCCTATTTGCTGAATCTAACAGCAAATCAATAAAAAGAAAACACTACCATTTTACCATTCTTTTTGTCACTTGGCCTAGAAAGAGAAGAAAGGTTCTTCTTTTTAAAAAGTCTATGTTTCACCATCTCATAAGCAAAGTGTAAAAAAAAAAAAGTGAACAGTTCCATTGGTAGTAAACTTGTAAAAACATGAATTTAGGCGTGAAAGACAGCTGGGTGACTTTGAGCCAGTTACTCTCAGCCCAACTCATCTCATAGGATTGTTGATGGGGAGAAAATAGGAGGAGGAGAAGGGAGGTATGTTCATTATCTTGTGTTATTTACAAAACTAATAAAAGCTGGACAAAGAAAATCTTTAAAAAGGTCAAGCATTTCACTGATCCACCAGTAAAATGAAGGTAAAAAAAGATTTGATGATAAAAAACTGATCAAAATCATGGCCCGCAAAATGACCAATGGCTAGAGAGAGGTATATGTGCATAGCAGCCAACCGGAGTGGAAATGTTTGCGAAATATGAATGAAGCAAAGTGGGTGAACCAAATACCAGTGCTTGTGCTGGCACAAGACAGAAAACACTCTTGTTGACTTGAACATGTAGAAAAACATGGCAGAGTCTGCCTTCACAGGTAGAAGATATTCCTGCCTTTGAGAATAATGAATAGCCCATACTCACATTGGGGCTACCAAATTTTACAGATTGGTCCTAAATAACATGTTCCAGCCTGCTCACTCTGCTTTTTTTTTTTTTTTGATGGACATCTTTGAACTATTACTGTCCAGTTTTACAGAGAAACAAAGAAAAATGTGTTGCTATTCTGCTCTACAGATAACTCAAGTTGTGACACATGATTGACATTTGGCCTTCTTATCAAAACAGTTATTTTGCAAATGCACATTGAGTTGAAGTAATAATTGTAGTCATTAAACTTCTGAAGGAAATGTGAGTGAAAGTGTCTCTTTTTAAGAGAATAAGAGAAGAGGCAAAAAAAAAAAAAAACCAACCGTTGCAGAAAATAATGTGTGGAATGAACTTTGACAAATTGTTACTATTTCCTTTCTTAGAAGAATAATGAAACTATGTTCTAGTTACAAAAAGAATTGGCTTTGATACATGGCAAACATATTTTAGTTGTGCCCCAGCCATATTTTAAAATGAACCAATCTGGCTTTTCATTTGAACTTGATTTTATGGATACCATCATCAGCTACATTTTTTTCTCTTCATGTTTTTGATTAAAATGAAGTGCCACATATCATTTTTTCCAGCTATATTTGTGGTCAGATTTGTTGTTCATAGTTTTGGAGATATTTGCAATGAATACTTTTTTTCTTCCTGTCAATATGTATAAGAAAATTGAAATGAAAAAAATCATTTTTAAGTATGCCTAAAGAAACTTTAAAATAAACAGTTAATGTGTACATCAATCAATCAGAATGAATCAAAATAGAGCTGCTGCAGGTCTTCTAGTGCAGCCTCCTGTTCAAGCAGGAGATCCTATATACCATTTCAGACAAATGGCTGTCCAGTCTCTTCTTAAAAAACCTCTAGTGATGAAGCAGCCAGAACTTCTGAAGGCAAAGCTGTTCCACTGGTTAATTTCCTCACTGTTAGGAAGTTTCCCCTTAATTCCAGGCTGCTTTTCTCCTTGATTACTTTCAATCCATTGTTTCTTGTCCTTCCCTCTGGTACTAAAGCTTTCAAAGAGAAGGAAAATCCCAATAATTGTTTTCATATTTTAAATTATAATAACTCTGAATTTACAATCATATTAATACCCTGAGAATTTAAAGGGGAAGTTATGTAAATTAATTGTGAGAAAAATTCTTGTAAAAAATAAAATTCCCATAAAATTAAGCTTGCCCCAAACAAGCTGTAATGCTTTTAGAATAGTATTTTCCACATTCATTTTCTGCTGACAGCTAAGTCATTGCAAATAAACATACAGATGTAAAAAGGGAATGGATCACAGTCTCTCAAACTAAAATTCCAAACCATAAAACCTCATTACTTGAATACATATTAGGCATGTGAATCATTACTCAAACAGAAATAAGGACTAAGAATATGTGTAAACACTTGTTTATAATCTCAAAGTGTACAGGTCTTTTCCAAAGGTGTTTATATAGAGTGATCTCAAATTAACCAAGGTTACATGGTGTTGATTCAGCCATAACATTCGGGGGTTTTTTCCTTGTTTTTCAAGTCTTTTTCATTTCACTTGAAAATAAAATGGAGTAACCCTGACATCAATAGAAACTTCCACTTCATGCCCATGGGAAAAATAAGTAGGGAAGAAAACAAGCTACTTATTTAGAGTATGCTTGTTCTGAATTCTATAATAGTGTCAGTTCATTTATTGAAAAGCTAGCTGTTAACAATAATCCCAGATGAGTTTGGAATCAGGAATAAACAATCTGGTCAGTTTTTCACTTATACTTCCTTTTCTTTCTTCTCCAAAATATGCATCATCAGTGTCCTATGTTTCAGGACAACATTGGCTCTTTACCTGAGTCACTGAAAATTTATTTCACTGATTGATTGATTGATTGATTGATTGATTGTATATGCTGCCTGGCTGTCAATTACAATTATAATATGAACATTTAGAATATGCATTCCTTAAACTTACATTATAACAACTAATGACAAGACAAAGAATATTAAGAGAACTAAACCAGCATTACTAACATGATACAACCATAGCAGTTAAGTGGGATGTTCACCTGGTACGTTGAAAAGGATGAAATGTGAATAAGAAGTTACCACCAACAGCATACTAATCCTGGGAAGCATCCAACACCTTTATTAATAATCAACCAACATCTTCATTAAATAATCAACAGAGTACAAGTTTTGTATTTTACTTAATGACAAAGATTTATTGAAAGAATAAACACTTTGGGGCTTTTTTGCTTTAATATCAATATCAATTAATAAATCATTCGTAAAATGATGTAATCAACAGCTCTTCTTTTTTAGCTTCTTTGTTGCCAGCTGAGTCTGATTAGCTTATACATCAAAGTGCTTCTAGGTGAGTTTCTACAAGATCTTTCCTCATCGCTGTCAAACTAGTAACTGTCTGCATTATTATTAATCTCTCACTGTTCCTATCACCCATCTCCTCCCACT
>JANHFM010005695.1:15343-25854 GCA_032468115.1 Grayia smithii | reverse complement strand
GGTCTTAGGCGACCCTTGTGAAAGGGTTGTTCGACCCCCATAGGGGTCCCGACCCACAGGTTGAGAACCACTGAGCTAGAGGCTGTCCTTCCAACTTAGACCCAAACAGCCTCCAGACACTGAGTTAGTACCTTGACATGGTGATGGAGCGGAACATACATTTCTGTTTCGTTATGAAAGAAAATTTATATTTTAATAAATCCCACCCTACAAAAAGTTACGGAGAACACAATTGGAAAAGTACCACAAATACTTTGGAAGTAAGAGAAGGAAAATGCATGATGGAAGAAGCACTGTGAGAGGAATTCACCTGGAAACTAAAAAGGCTTTATGATTTTCCTTTGCACCTTATAACATCTGCTGCTGCTGCTTTTTTTTCATTCTTTCTCTTTAAGTAAGGAACTACATATTTAGGAATATAAAGTAGAATTTGAGACACACACACACACACACACACATGCTATCCAAAGATGAAATGCATCAGAATAATTTATTTTCCCCCCATGGGGAATGGGGGTGAGAGCTGTTTCTTACATAACTGTCTGGAAAAAGGAGCTTTAATCACTTTAAATCCAGGAAAAGTGGCTCTGATTAGACGGAGACTTTGCACACTTATCTGGATTTTTTTTAAGGAAGACATAATAAGGAAGCAGAGAAAGCCAACCTAATTTTTCTATCTAAATTGTAATCCTAATCAGAACTTGACTGGATCATTTTCTCCATTAAGACTGTGTTGTGACATTGACCAGAGAAAGCCATTCTATGGGGAAATTAATGGAACCAGTGGCAATTGTCTGAAGGATTTTGTTTTAAATGAAACTGTGGAATAATAGATTACTGTAAGTCACATACTCTAGATATTTTATTTTTTTAAAAAAGTGATATTGTGCCTTTTTGTTAGCAGCTTGAAACAGTACTGAGCAAGAAGGTAGAAGGTGCAAAGGGGGCAATAGGTTGGAGAAAAAGAAATTCAGAACAATGGCTGACTGAAAATGGACAGATGGGAGAAAGGAAAAGATAAACATTTCAATCCAGCTATGCCTTTCACAGTGTATGACAGTCAACTTGTCAGAGAAATACAGCATGCCAGAGAAACTGTAAAGTGAAAGGTAAAGTGGAGTGGTGCTCATCTCTGTTTCAAAGCTGAAGAGCCAGTGCTGTCCGAAGACATCACCGTGATCATGTGGCTGGCACAACTAAATGCCAAAGGTGTACGGAACGCTGTTATCTTCCCACCAAAGGTGGTCCCTATTTTTCTACTTGCATTTTTACCTACTTTTGAACTGCTAGGTTGGCCTAAGCTGGGACAAGTAATGGGAGCTCACCCTGTTATGTGGCACTAGGGATTCAAACCACTGAACTGCTGACCTTTTGTTTGAGAAGCTCAGCATCTTAACCACTGAGCCACCGTGTCCCCAGAGAAACTGTAGAACCCCTGGAATGTAACAATTATGTTTAAGTCTATTGTAGCTTACAGTTGAATCGTAATGCTTTTCAATATTTGAGAGCCTCTTGTTTTGAAAAAATCCTTAGGTTTGTTTGTCTAGATTATAACTTCTTAATTAGATTATAATTTACCCCAACAGGAACTAATGAAGTGGATATGTTACATACAACATGAAAAACATACACAACAAGCAAAGGATGCTGTTGCATAAATTGTCCATGCAAGCATATTTGCTAGTTCATAAATTGCCTTCTGACATCTATTTGCTGAGGGCAGCAGAGCATCTGCCAAATCCATCGATTCTGTCAACATGACAAAATGAGGATTGCGCTATTCTGATGAAAGCTTTGCCCCTTTGTACATGTATTTGAAGGAAGGGATGCTATTCAGCAGGTTCTGATAGGTTCTGGAGAACCAGTAGCGGAAATTTTGAGTAGTTTGGAGAATTGGCAAATGCTGCCTCTGGCTGGCCCCAGAGTGGGGTGGGAATGGAGATTTGCAATATCCTTCCCTCAGGAGTGGGGAGGAAATGGGGATTTTGCAGTATCCTTCCCCTGGAGTGGGGTGGGAATGGAGATTTTAAAGTATTCTTCCCCTTCCATGTCCACCAAGCCCACAGAACCAGTAGTAAAAAAAATCGAACTCCACCACTGATTTGAAGTCACAACATAGGAAAAAAAGGAATGGAGATTGTTTCATGACAGCACAAAGCTCCTTCTCCGCCACCCTCACTCCAGCCTCAACCTGCAAACACCTCTTGCATAGGTGTTAATGAAAAGACAAGAAATATCACAAGGTTGCATTGTGACATACTCCATTTCAACATTTTGGCATCATTATGAATAGATACACAAAAGAGGGAGCAATTGTACCTAACTAGGAAATCAAACAAAGATCAAGGTTATAGATGCAAGAAGTGACAAAAACAAGAGATATAAAAGATGAGAACCTTCTTAGATGAAAAAGGTCTCTAAGTCAGTGGTGGGTTGCTCTGGGTGGGAGGCTCCACCCACCCGCCCAAACATCATCAAAAACACTCTCCACATGTGCAGAAGGTTCTGTGCATGCTCAGAAGCACCGTGCGCTACCGAAGCAAGCGCACATCCCTGCGTGCTACCGATAGTGAACCGGTAGCGCCAGGATTTGAAACCCACTACTGTTCTGAGCTTTCACAAGAAGGAAAAGAAGATTCAGGCAAATTGATTCTTGAAGAACAAAGAGGTTGCAGCTACTCAGGAAAAAAAGCACAGAATTATACCCATTGGGCACTATTGACCACAAGGAAAAGAAACAAGCATGTGTGGGATGGACACTGAAATATCCCAGTTTGCTAATCCATGTGGCAACAAATAAGTCTTCCCAGTTAAATTATAACTGCTTTATTACAGTTGTGGGTTTCTATCAGTTCACCCTGGTTCCTGCGAGCCGGTAGCACTGATGGTGAGCTGAGAGCGAACCGGTTTGCTCCGACCGTCAGCTGGGCCCTCCCACCTGCTCCTGTGCTATACCTACCTATATTTGTTTGCTTTTAGTTCAGCTGATAGGCACAGCAGAGTGGATTGCCGTGCCTCAGCTGTTCTGAAATGCATTGAGCTTGCGCGGAGCGCAGGGTTGGCATGCATGTGTGCATGCGAGCACACACTTGTAAAGCACATGCAAAGTGCATGTTGCGAAGTGCGAAGTGAACCAGTTGTTACCCACCACTGTATTGGAAGATTAAAAAGGGGAGCTTGTGAGACATTCTCATTAATCCTTCCAGTCTACAGAAGAGGATTAGAAAGAGAAGGAAACATATTTCAAGTGAATGAATGACTGACAGAAAGTATTTCTTTCCTAGGATTGTGATTTGAATTATCAGGTGATGGAACTTGTGACATGTGATGGCTTTCATCTCACAATGACTAGCTGTGAGATGGAAACTGAAATATGAAGAAATGGACTTTAAATTGTATCCAGGGAAGTTGAAGAGAAAAATTCTCAAGTAAGGACCTCAGTGCAAAATTTTTACACTGCAGAAGAAAGTGGGATGGTTGTTATAATGTGTTCTTCAATCTCTCTCTCTCTCTCCCCCCCTCTCTCTCTCTCACACACACACACAGAATAAAATTCTCTTAAAACTCACAGCCTTCATTTTCTATATTCTATTGCTCAAAATATGAGGAATAAACATGGTGAGCTTTGACAATACAATACAGGAAAGCAAACTGTAGCTTAATGGGTATAATTCAGACCAGGTATTAATGGATTTTAAAATGAAAAGTTACCTTTTACTCAAAAATAAAATAAAGAAGTAAAGGAAAGAACAGAGGAAGAGTTGTATCTTGTATATAGACCATCAAACTTTACAAGTGGGAAGAGATCTTCAGAAAGAAAATATTGAAAACAAAATTGCAAATAGAAAAACATCTGAAAAGAAAACAAAAGAATAGATAAACAGGATAGGAAAGAATTAGTTGCTAAAGAAGAGTACAGAAATAATTTAGAGTTGTAAAGATTGTTTGGGAAAATCTACACCTCAGAAAAAGGTAATAGGGGGCACACTTGTAATACCAAATACCAACGAAAAAGTAGATATTTTCTCCCCTTTCTTCAGATATGTTTTTTTTTAAAGTAAGCAAAAAGAATCAATATATTATCTGTTTAATGAAAATGGCAAAATACTGGCACATAAGAAAGTCAAACAGGGCTACTGAAATATTATTTTAACTTAATCTGAAATAATATGAAGAGGAACAGATAGATGGGAATATTTTTTCAATGAAATGCGGTGATATTACCGGTAGGTCATGTCTGTTCTTGAAAGGCTGATTGAAAAGTCTCCCTATTATTATACTAGAACAGGGGTGTAAAAACTGAGGGCTGCATCAGGGTTGTGTTTGACCTCAAGGGACTGGGATGGGGGTGGCCAGGGTGGGCATGGACACCTTGACGTCACTCGTGTCAGGGGCGCCTATGGTGGCCCAAGCACTCTGCCAGTGAAAATAGGCTCCTGAGTTCCATTTTTGGCTACAACAGCCTCCCGAGCTCTATTTTCACTAGTAGAGGCTTCATGGGCTGGTCCTTTGCTTTTTTCATGGCGACATTGTGAACCAGATCTAAGCACCCCGCAGGGTGGATCCTGCTCCTGGGCCTTGAGTTTGATACCCCTGCACTAGAACATTATCTTTTTCACCAGTCTAAGAGTTTCCAGTACAAATGTCTCTGTATATCCTGATAATTATACATGAAAAAAACTAGCTGCGTGACAGCATTCCACAGTTGACTATTTGTTATGGATTAGAATAATTATTCTAAATCCCAGTCAATAGGAATGCAAATGGATTGTTTGAGAAAATGTTGGAATAGAAGTCCATGACTACCTAGAGGCATTATTTGAATCCTCCCCTTGCTTTAATCCTCATATCTTGAGTAATATTTACATATTTCTAGTGGTAAGTTACTAAAGAGCTTTCTGGAATCTACATCTTGGCCAAATTCAGTGATATTTCTTAATGTGAAATGATAGGAAAACAAGCCATGTAGGCGTATCATAGATAGTGAATTATGAAAAACAGCTCAGCAATTGTAGTGCTCTGACTGCAAAAGTGCTGATGGCTTTTACCATCTGAAAAATACACTTTACCAATCAATACACTTAACACAGTGCTACAGCTGATGGGAATTTGATGCCATTTTAAAAATGAATTATTGCAGCAAACACAGACAGCTTCAGTTGTTATATATCTGGTATTTAATCTTAAGTGAACCTCAAGGACCCAAACAACTGTGGAATCAATTCATCAGTTCAATTGTAGCAGGAAAATCCATCATATCTAAATTGATTTCCAAGTCTAATGCTGGCTCAAATAATTGTTCACATCTCTGTTTAGTATATTTCATAATCATTAGCTTACCTGTCTATTCTCAGTTTGTTTGTGTGATTTAAAAAAAAAAAAAGACTGGTCAAAATTTGATATAATTAATTCCAAATTGATTGATTTTGCCTTTTCTCCTGGTTGGTCCAATCAATCCTTTCCTATGCCCAGAATGAATGATAGTTATGGCAACTTAGTGAAAGCTACAGAACAGCATTATCTAAGTCTCATAGGGAAGCATGTCAGCCCTTTAGTGCCATTCTGTTCTTCACGTTTCACTAATATTAACAGTTATGTTACACAATATCAGCAGAGCAAATAAAATGGACTTGATTTCTCTTGCCTGTTTGGGTAGATAAACTCTATTGTCTCAGATATATTACTTGCCATACTCTTAAATGTTTCTGTGTTTTCTAACAACCACATTATGTTCTAAGAACTCTTCTTAGCAAGTATACAGCTGCCATTCTGTTTGAGAGGCAGCATAATTATATCCATCTTTCCAGTTTTAATTTTACTTATAATGAAGTAGAGAGTAGGGAATCTCTCTGCACCAGAAGCAGAGAAGAAGGTTGCGATGGGAGTGTCTCTTTTGGTGCCCATACCTGGCAGCAGAAGTCATGCACAACTTCTACAGTTAAGTTCTCCATAATTACAATGGAACTGAAGAACTGGCAGATAATAAGCTTCTCTTTTCCATTTCTTTCCACAGAGGAGGGGGAGAGAAGTAGGGGGAGAAAACTAGGTGTATTTTTTTGACGCACATCTCCCATCAACTCCCCAATTCATCATTTCACAGACTGGCAGCTGAAGAGCTCTTTTCCCTGGAAAATAATGGAACTGGATCTTCAGCAGGAACCCATGTAAGAACCTAGTATGTTGGTTTTCAGGATATGAATGGATAACACTGAATTTTTCTCATCATGATTCACTGAGAAGATAGTCTGAAGTCATTTTTTTTTCCTCCTCCAGCTTTAAAATAGTGTTTTCTGGCTCATTCTGAGACAAACTGCGCCATGTGTCACCTCATAGGAGGTAAGGTTAGTTAACAACCTGCTCATATTGTCCTGCTCATTGGGGGGGGGGGGGAGCAAGGAAATATTGAGGGAAGCATTTTCTTTAGCTATCCTTCCACAGGTAAAAGCTGCTTACTTAGCCCAGACAGAGCAGGCAGAACGTTGCGCTACCATTGAGGTAGGTAAGACCAGTCCTTCTGCTGTAACTCCATGGGACGAATTTACTATCAGGAGCCATTCTCTCTGGTTTTTCTCTCCCATCCATTTATCTTGTCATCTATGGATGAAAGCATGCTATTTCTGGGCTGCAGAGAAGCACATAGTTCAGATGTTAACATCCCTTTAAATGCATTATCTTGACGGTTGTCATAGAATCGCATTAAAACAGACTAAATCTGCAAAATATATGTTCAATAGCTTTAGGTCACCAAATAGTGAACCGAAAGAATGTACCACCAGGTTGGCAAGAGAATCTTAAAGAACAGGTCTGTGAAGGGATCTGAAATCGGTCCCTAAGCTGTAGATGCCCCACCACTTCTATACCAATTCCTAGGGCCCACCGCAGACTTATGAAATGCAGCAATGATATGGTCCACATCAGTGGTGGGTTGCTCCCAGTTTGGTCCGGTTCTGTAGAATAGGTAGCGGTGACGCTGTGATGTCACTGAACCGGTTCTAACAGTCCCGGACTGAAGCCCCCCCATGCACCCGTACTTACCTGTCTCTGTGCACAGCGCACAGAGCGCGCTTGCGTGCATGCGCAGGAAGCTTTTTTTGCTTTAAAAAGCTTCTGCGCATGCGCAGGAGTGCCCATTCAGCATGTGCGTGCAAAGCACGCACGCCGAACATGCGCTCCACCCGCTCCGACCACGCACAAAGCGCATGCACCTACAGAACCAGTAGCAAAGGTAAGTAGAACCCACCCCTGGTCCACATATGTGTTTTTTGCAATCGAACATGTAACAATAGATTTGGAATGGTGTAAAATCAAATTCCCTAGAATGAAATCTTTGGATGCGCAGGTCTTTTCTAATGTGCTTTTATAATCCAAATTTTTGATTGTCAGAACAAATTGCTAACATTTAATCCCAAATCCAAGCCACAAATCTGGAAGCCAAAACTAATGAACAAAATGAAATTATCCTATATAAACAATTTTTTTTGTTTGTGTCATCATTCTTTTCTGGGCAGTGTTTCTGATACATCTTCTTGTTTGGTTGTTTTGTTAGCTGGGCTTCATTAATAAAGGGAAGTAATCTCATAAGAACATCAACATGGAGTCATAAAACTACTCTGGGGATGGGATCTGTACCTCAATCTTTCTCTTATTTCCTTTTTATTTTTCTTTCTTTCCAAGCTATTAATTTCCCAGCCTATGTCCTTACAGCTAGCCTCATTTTCCCTCTTGTTTGCCTTATGAGCTTTTTCAAGCATTGCCAAGTCAGGTCAAAACAATTCCGGCATAGCTGTGACCCAACTGTTTTGCTTGTTCACTCATGGCACGGTGAGTTAAATCAATATTGTATTTAATATGTACTGTTGACACACAGTTTTTGATTTATGTATACAGGGACCAACCCCACCCCCCACAACTAGCAATATCAACCATGCAGTGTAACATTACATTGTTGAACAAACAATGTAACATAAAGGACATTGATTGATATAGCCAAACATTGTTAGATGCCTCCTGCTGCATTTTATTTATGACTTTTGGCTCATATATAAGTTATCAAAGGGTCCCAATAGTATAGAACACACACACACACACACACACACACACACACACACCTATTCAGGAAGAAAAAAGTTTAAGGTGGTAGTCATGACCATGTGATCAAACCCTTACCCCATTTTATTATTTGGCACACAACTTAAAAAGAAGCAGGGCTTTTGTCAGAATATTCATGAATGGAATAGAGGCATGGTAACAAGGTCAGCCAATGAATAGGCATAGCAACTGGGTCAGCCAATGAGGGCTGTTTTGGAAACAGAAACTTAAGTAAGAAGTCTGAGCGTGGCTTAGCCCTGCAGCTTCTGAGTCTGTGCAGAGAAACTGAAACTGGTCTGCTCTGCTGAAATGAAACTAACTATTCTCTTCTGCCTTGTATTGTGCTTGTAACTGTTACTACGTTGAAGAAGAATTTATATTGGTATTGTACATTTATCTTTATGTATTATATGTATATAAAGCAGTTAATGAATCCTGCTGCATCAGTTATCTGTGTGTGCTTTTCTGGATTTGATTTCAACTGCAAACTCTGATAGCTTTGATTATGACTATAATTGTGTAATTGTAATTGTGACTGCCATCTTGATTTCTTTGAGCTCTCCTGTGGGTCCTTTAAATATATATCCCTTTGGGAGTTAAGAGATGTTTCTAATAGTAATTAGACAACCAGTGACCTTTTGGGTCATCTTTTTAGAAATATTTCCTTACTTATGCAGAGAAATAGAATGAATATCCACATAGTACAGTATTTGTACAAATGACTCATGTTTGCAAAGATTCATAAATTCTGTTAAAGTGGTCTTGTGAGATCATTATTCAATTGCACAGCATTATCTCAAAAGAATATTTGATGCTCTTGTGGAAGATGCACTTGATGGTGTACAATGTTTGATTCCCTCTCGTGAATTGCAAATCCAAGTATCAATGCAACAGCTTCAGGGTCCCAATGTATCTGTCAAGCTTCAAAATTGCACTTTTGCTGTTACAGCTATTATCGCTTCTCATCTTGCCAACCAACCAGGGGGAAAGAGAAGTCAGCTGTGAGAACCAAGGACATTTTGGCTTGTGTTTACCAGAGTCAAAAGACTCTCTCATAATAATACCAGGAGACTCCACTGGACAATGTGACCTGGTCTAATAGGGGGCGGGAGAAACTAAACTTTAACTATGTGTGCTTGTGCAGGATATAGTTAGATCTGGTTTTGCCTTCATCTTTGCCGAAATGTACTCAATGAAGTTTTGTATTAAGAGATTGGATCATCTCGACCATGCTTGCTTTGGTTGGGTTTGTCAGTCGAAACATTGAGAGTAACTCTGTGGCTTCATCTTCTCTGTTCAATGCAAAGATTGACTAATCATTCCCCTTACAATATATTAGATGACATATCTAATGGATTTGACAGATGAACATATTTGTTCATTGAACTGACAATTGAACTTATTCAATAGTTGTTTGATAGGGTACTAACCATTGAGAAGTTACACTTTCTCTCTGTTATCCTGCTTGATGACCTTCAAATCCTCCCATTGCTGAAGACTATTGCTATAGGATATGAATTGCCACCATACCTTGTATGCTCATTGAATGGCTTTGGGTACCCCTTACCAAATCTACTATTTTCCCAATGTAGCAAGTTTCTGCTTAAATGCAGACTGTGGATCATGTGCTTCAATATCAATTTATGCATCTTTGAATTATAATTTGGGTATGACATTTTGGCTTGCACAAATGCATCATAATTTTGGCCTTGGCTTGGATGCTTCATCAAGCTACAGGAGGTGGTGAAAATGAGGTAGATCCTGCTTTGGTACTCCATCCCTAACATGTAAAGAATACAGTTACCAAAAAGACCATGGTTCCAATGAGATACTTCACAAACAACTTTCTCTTCAAGTTGAATATGCTTGCGATTAAATCTGGCTGATCACTTAGCTACTGATTCCAAAAAAGATGCCGTCATATTTCTGGCCAGTCTGGATTGCATATTATTGTAATGAAAAATAAAGCATTGCCATATATTTGCATATACATTATAGTATCTTGACATTGTTCCTTCATATATTTTGGACAACTAAGAAATGTTGAAGAGAGGATGATGCACCTTCTGATGCTTCTAAAATCATCATCCTCATTCAGTGCATCAATCAGGCCTCTGTATGTTGCTGATCTCAAGGTTGCTTGATTCATTCATTACTCAGCCTCCCATCTTTAATTTTTGCAGTCATGCCATCTGCTTATTTTTGGAATAGACATCCTTTTCTGCAATGCTCCCCTCCCCCATCTACATGGCATTCTTATTTAGCTCAAGCACCTCTTGCACCTCCTTCCCTGACCCATATGAATCCTCCTTCATGCTCCTATGAACCTCCTCAGTTATTATTATTATTATTATTATTATTATTATTATTACTCGCATTTATATGCCGCCCCCTCTCCCGAAGGACTCGGGGCGGCTCACAAA
>JANHFM010005692.1:56517-69221 GCA_032468115.1 Grayia smithii | reverse complement strand
AGAGATAGATAGATAGATAGATAGATAGATAGATAGATAGATAGATAGGCAGGCAGGCAGGCAGGCAGGCAGGCAGATGATAGACAGGCTGATAGATGATAGTAGGTAGATAGATGATAGATGGATGGATGGATGGATGATGGGTGGTTGGGTAGATAGATAGATGGAGATAACAAATGGAAGGCCTTGGAGTAAATAAATAAATAAATGTATATAAATAAAATGGAGACTGTGTGTACTCTAGCTGTGGAGGACCTTATATTTCAGAACATAAGTTCAACTGTGGAGGACCTTATAAGTCCAATGGTTAAGCACCAGTCTAGAAATCACGAGACTTTGAATTCTAGTTCTACCTTGGGCATGAAAGCCAACTGGGTGAATTTGGACCAGTCACTCTTTCTCAGCCCAACTCACCTCATAGGATTGTTGTTGTGAGGAAAATAGGAGGAAGAATAGCAATAGCACTTAGACTTATATACTGCTTCGCAATGCTTTATAGCCCTCTCTAAGCGGTTTACAGAGTCAGCATATTGCACCCAACAATCTGGATCCTCATTTTACCCACCTCGGAAGGGTGGAAGGCTGAGTCAGCCTTGAGACTGGTGAGACCAGAACTGCCAAACTGCTGGCAGCCCAGTGATCAGCAGAAGTTGCCTGCAGTACTGCATTCTAACCACTGGGCCACCCATCATTATGTTCAATTATTTATAAAAATAACAAAAGTGAGTCAATCAAAGATACATACAGTACATACATACCCTATATACCTCTTAAGAAAGTCAGGTCTAGGCAATCAGACTGGAAAGGCAGATTTGATTCTGGCAGGTGTTGCCTGATGTATAAGAGTATTAGGCCATGTAAGGATTTAAAGGTAATGACCAGCCTACAGGCAAGCAATGAATTAATTTTCATACAAATATTATTCTACACCACTGAAGTTATCCCACCATTCATTTTACTTCCTGACCCCGAGGGAGAAAACCTTAAAAAACATCTACCCACTAATTTCCTTCTGTGCCCCACAGCAATGCAAGGTGAACTTGCTGGACATAAAAATGGCTCTTAGAATTTACTATAGACCATATTTAGAAAATTACAATCGACTGCTGCCTCTTCTGTCCTTCCAAATATTGATCATTTCAAAACTGGAATACCAAACATTTTGTCTGACTCTACAATAGAGTTTGCTGATTCACAGTTCTTCCAGTGTGAGTGATTTCAGCCTTGTATTGAATAAAAAAATCTCTGCTAAGAGAGTTTTATTCTTCATCTACTCAGAAAAAAGAGTTGAATCAAAGTGTATGGAGAAAGCAAGGAAAGTATATTTGAAAGGGGAGCTATTTACAAGAAGAACTGATGCAGAAGAAGTAACCAAGGCAGTCATAAAATGGATAAAAAGCATTGATGAAAGAGGCTTCAAACAAGATGGATTGACCACATCAGCAAGTATTGTGGGTCCAATTGGCAAAAGAAATTTCAGGAATTGTATAGGTTGGAAACATGTGGAAGAGGCCTTCATCCTGCAATGGATAGGCAATGGCTAAAATGATGATAATGATTGTTCTGTTAAGGGCTTTGACAATAACATGAAGACTATAGTTACTAATATTTATATAATCCAGGCAGATGTTAATCCTACATCCTATTCTTGCAAAACCCTTAGCAAGGTACTATCTATTGGTCTTAGCTTCCAAGTGGAGTCATGTCATTTGGTTCATTCATTTGTTAGCCCTGTGACAGTGAACCTATGGCACACGTGCCAGAGGTGGCACGCAAAGCCATCTCAGTGGGCACGTGTGCCATCGCCAGCTGCTTTTCTGGTTTCCGGCGCATACATGCACACCGGCAATCTGGTCTTCACGGGCACTGTTGTTTGGTCCTTTTTGGGGCCATTTTTTGGGCCATTTTCAGGTCATTTTGTGGGCCAGCGCACACATGCGCACTGGCCAGCTGGTCTTCGGGTTTCTGGCACATGTGCGCATGTGCACATATGCACATGCATGCAAGTGCATTCCAGTTTGGGCACTCGGTGCTGAAAAGATTCACTATCATTGTGCTAGCCTGTTGTACTATCCTGCTGCTACTCATTTATCTCATCTCCCAGGTAATTGAGCATACAGATAGTCACTGACATACAATCATTCATTTAGTGACTATTCAAAATTACAACACCACTGAAAAAAGTAACTTAGGACTGGTCCTTGCACTTATGGTGGTTGCAGCCTTCCCAATGCTCATGTGATTTTGGATGCTTGGTAATTGGCATATATACATTACAATCAGTGGTGGGATTCAAGTAATTTAACAACCGGTTCTCTGCCCTAATGATTTATTCCAACAACCAGTTTGCCAAACTGGTCAGAAAGTTAACAACCGGTTCTCCCGAAGTGGTGCGAACTGGCTGAATTCCACCACTGATTACCATGGTTTCAATTTCCAATTTTCCTCATCTGATCGCCATTTGTGATCTTTCCACCTTGGCTTCCGATTAGCAAACTCAGTGGGGGAAACTGGAGTCACTGAATGAATTGTGATTTGCTTAACAACCATGGCAAAAAAAAAAGAGATTGTAAGATTGTGTACAACTCATTTAATTACTACCTTGCTTAGCAAAGGAAAAGCTGGTTCTAATCATGGTTTGTAAGTTGAGAAATACCTGTATGTTGAGAGTGGAAAGTTTTCACACACCTGTCCTTGGATGATTGGCAAAACCATGAGCAATTATTTAGCAAAAGCAAGAACCTGCCTCTGTGTAGTGATGAGTATCCAGCCAAAAGGGAGCAAAGAGAATAGGTTGCCAGCATCGACTGCTGTTTTGAAGGGGCAGATAAGAAACAGCATTAGCACTGGGTCAGTATATGGCTTTTTAAAAAAAAAATGTTCCTAAAGCAAGAGGCAGAATAAGGCAATCAATAGAAAATGGATTTGGAGGAAAGAACCATGCACTGGATCTTTAAAAAATTGATGCCTGTTTTAATTGCTTTTCCAACTGGCTTTTACTGGTAACCATGAAGTGAGAGGGGCATAATGCCTTGCACAGCAAATGTCTTGTACTGTAATATTGGCTTTGATATTATGAAGCGGGGTGACCAACCTTGGCAACTATAAGGCTTGTGATTTTCAATGCCCATGCTGGCTGGGGAATTTTGGTAGATGAAGTCCACAAGTCTTAAAGTTGCCAAGAATGGACACCCTATTATGAGGGATACTGGCATATCCGTTAATATTCTCAAAACAAGCTTGCTATAGAAATACCTCCCAAATTTTACAAAATAAATTATACTCAGTATTATACCTCTACTGTGGAAATCCAGAAATCCAGAATAGATCATGCATGCAGAACTTTACTTCTTGAGATCTATAATCCTTTTTATATTTGATAAATTTCTTGCTCAATATGATTAAAAACATAACTAATGTATGTCTCAAGGATGCTTTTTCAGGAAGCAACTGGACTTTCTTGCTTTTTCTTTTGAAGATGTTTCACTTCTCATCCAAGAAGTTTCTTCAGCTCTGACAGGATTTTGAGGAATGGAAGGATTTATGTTCCTTGCAGACAGTCAGTCATTTGCATCCTTTTAGAGGGTTGTTGAAGCACTTGGATGTTTATCTGTGTCCTCAGGATCCAAGTGATGTGAGGATTTCAACTCCCAGAATTACCCAGCCAGACTTGGGGGACCTCTTAAAGTTGCCAAGGTTGAAAAACACTGGCTTACTGAAGCAATGGATTATTGGATTGTGTTACAGAAAAAATCAGATGGGTACTGTTCACACACAACTGTGATTGATAAATCAACTACTAAATCAAATACGGTTCACAATCTCCTCACACATAACTCAAGAATCCCAAAATGATGTATAGTTTAAATAATATACTGTTTTCTTCCCTGATTATATGCTCAGGTGCTTCTTTAACACCTTTCTGCATCATTCTTCACTTCCACAGATTAGTTTACAGGTGATTCATTTTAATGTAATGAAAAGTCCAACTACATGGCTGTCTCTGAATGGGTATAAAAGGATTATAAAAACATTATGGAATAATTATACAAGTGACATGAGTTATTGCATTATGAGAAAATTGCAAATGTCTTTCTAACAACATTGTAACTTCATATAGCTGTTTTATAGGTCAATGTGTTGTGCTAACACAGAAACCAGTTATTTTTTATAAACCAGGTTTACATTAACCATTACTGAGTGTGTCATGGAAACACAGCTATACTCTATGTTCGTAAATCTATAAATACCCCTTGAATTTGTCCAGGAAGTCTTCCTTTTTGTCTGGAGGTTGTGTGGTTTATTTTAGCTTAGAGTTTGTGTGGTTGCTTTTGTCCATCTTAGTTTTTTCTTTCTTTCTTAATTGCTTATGAATTTATTTATGGCATTTTCCATACCACAATAAATAATGTACTACAAACAAATTAAAACAATAAGACCTAAAATATGGCTTTAAAAATACAATCAAAGCATATTAAAAAATGAAAGCATCTCAGCCTCAGGCACTTTCAACTTCATCAGCTAAAAACCAGCTTCCAATCAAAAGCTTGACTACAAAGGTCAAGGTCACCTAATATTTGGGATAATTGGTCTATTATTTCCAGTCAGCATGTTAATGAGAATTATAGGAATTGAAGTCCAACACATTTGGCTGTATTCTTTCAACATCAAATCTTATTCTCCCGCAGCAAAACAATTTTTTTTTACAAAGGAAATATATATAATGTAAATTTGAGAATAGGAGGGAAAAGTTTTCTGCACTGACTCAATCTGACTCAAAGATTTTTATTACTATCATTAAATTTCATTTGCCTGCAGCATTTCTTGTAAAGTGCTCATCATTTTCTGATATTAGGAATGTAATAATAAGGGATGAAAAATTACAGACCTGAAGTCAAAGTAGATGATGAATCCCATCTATGCACTTAAGAATGAAATCAATAATCTGAATCTCTCCTCCCTCCTATTTCATCTGAGGCAATTGTATATCTCTTTCCCAAACATGATTCCAGTGCCAGTTTCCCTTCCTTTGAGGAAATGGAGTACGGTAGATTGTGTAACTCAAGGGTGAAGTACGTGCTTTGTAACTCAACGGTGAAGTATAGTACTGAAGCTCTGTAGCATTCCAAGTAGGACTTGAAAAACTCTTAAACAAAGCTGCAATTCTGGGGTAGAATTTATTTTGATTTAGTAGAAGGCAATTCTCCTGAGTCCTTTTAGAAGATGCCCTATTTCCCCAAAGATCAAATTCTAAATCCTACCTTGAGCCCTTTTTTGAATTATGGTTTCTTAATCTCTCATGGAACATGGAATAATAGATTTGGAAAAGACCTCGGAGATCTTTGAGTCCAAGCCCCTGCTCAAGCAGGAGGCGCCATACCATTTCAGACAAATGGCATGGGATTGTCCAGTCTCTTTTTGAAAGCCTCAAGTGACGGGGCACCCACAACTTCTGAAGGCAAGTTACTCCATTGGTTAATTGCTCTCACCATTAGGAAATTTCTCCTTAGTTCTACATTGATTTTCTCTTTGGTTTGTTTCCAACCATTGTTTCTTGTCATGCCTATTGGTGCTTTGCAAAAAAAATAATTTCACCCTGTCATCTTAGTAGAATTTACCATGTCCTTCACATTTCCTAATAGATATTATTGTGCAAAGTTTTTCACTTTTTGTTTTTCCGGATTCATGTGCTACTTTCCTAATTTAGTTTTCCTAGTGTAGTTTTCTTGCAACAATTCAAAATTGGTTAATCATTGCCTTCTTCCAAGATTTATTTTTTTTTGCTTCCCATCCAGCCTGTCATTCTGAAATTTTCTGATGATTTCCCATCCAAGATAGTAAAATAATTGAAGTGCTAATTAGTAGAGTGCAAATTTAATTAGTGGAAAGGCAGAACTCGATCTGTGTGGCAAATGTTTCAATTTAGTGGACAAGTCCTCTAAATTGGAATTCAGCCTGAATATACATGTTTATACACAATTATGCAAATTATGCAAATTGTAGTGATCTCAGTTCAGGTTTAACAGATACAACCTTCTTCCAAATAGTTCATATGAACTATTTCAATAGAAATTCATATGCGTTGTTTAGAAAATTAAGCAGATAAACCTGGTTAGTACAGTAAAACTAACCAGGTTTATCTGCTTAATTTTCTAAACAACGCATATGAATTTCTCCTATAGTTTTAAGAACATTTAAGCAATAGGTAAGCAAAGTTTATGTTTCTTAACCAGCTAGGAAAAAACTACAGCACTTCCATAAACAATGTGAGGTAACTTAACCCTTAATTTTTATATTTTTTTCCCCAAAACATAAAGTTCTGTCCCCAAGGATTTTATCCATGAAAAGACAATGTGTTCTATTGTATACATTAAAATATGTTTGCATTGTGTTTTCAAAAACATTTCTATTGATGCCTTTAATGGCTAAAAACTAAGAAATCATAATTTTGAGTTCTTGCACCTTTCCTCGTCCTGAAAAATTCCCCCGTATTTCTTTCCCCAAAATAAATATAATAACACATTTTCTCCTAGTCTACTGTTATTCTCAGCCCTGACTTTATTTTCTTAGTTGGAGAAGATAAGTTACTTTTGCGAACAATCTCTGTAAAGTCCTATGATGTAGTTGTGGAGAAGAGAAATGACAAAGACTTGTTTTAATTGCTAGGCAACCAAAGTATGTTACCCTCATCTCCTCCAGACCGATAAACAAGACCAATTATTGTAGACAACTGAATGAAAGAAAGCACAGTATGGTAGATATTGCCCTATAAATCAAGTTCAAAAGAGAAATTCATCTAATTCAGTCATGGGTTGCTCCCAGTTCTGTCCGGTTCTTAGAACCGGTAGTAAAACCATCGGGAGGTTCCATTCACCCGCCCCGATGTCATCATGGGGTGATCTGAACATGCACAGAAGCTTCTGCGCATGTGCAGAAGCACACACGCAAAATGAGCGTGCATATGTGCTCCCATTGCGAACTGGTAGTAAAGGTAAGTGGAACCCACCCTGAACTGATTATATCGCTGAACTGTAATTTCTATATAACATCTATAGTTAGGCTTTTTTTTAAGGATTAAAAAGCTTTTGGAATCTCAGTTATTCAACACATATAATAATTCTTTCAATTTTTGCATAGATGAGATTCACATGACAGATTAATATGGTTGGTTTTGTTTAAACTCTCATGTTGATTTAATCTACCATTGTGATTAGGAATTTAGCAACCATGACTCTGTGGCTTATTCAATAAATTATAGTTAAAGTAATATAAGCCTTTGGGTGAACTGAAGTAAGCTAAAGTAAGTAAGCTAAAAAAATAGGGTGGGTTGACACCATAAGCTAAGGCATCCAAAAACAAACAAAGCACCATTTCAAATTATAGCTAACCAAATTTATGTTGCATGATTGCTGATATACAATTGATTAAGTATGTTGTGTGAACGTAGCTGCTGCCTGCTGCCATATGCTAATTTTGATTTAGCATTTAACATCTCAATTCATTGAAATAAAATTTCTTTAAAGACAGGACTACAGAGATGGGATGTCTCCAATGTTTGTATCAAACAATTTAACTTGGTTGGTACAGGAAGATAACAAAATCTGTCTCAACAAGAATATACCTGTTTCAACTGCTTATGACATATGGATTTATTTTTTAACTATTTCAGTCCGTAGTTAATCAAACTGAGAACTATTCTACTGGCCCTATTATAATACTGGTTGTAATACAGCTATACTGGTTGAGATAAGGAATATCAAATTGGTGTTAGGTGGTATTTTAATATGTTACAATTAGAAAATCTATAATTTGCTGATGTGCAATGAAAATACATATGTACACACATGCATATATATACATACGCACACACAAAATTTACATGCAATGTAGGATTTACTATAGCATTAGATTCATTTAAAAATACTTATAATAATTTTAAAAAGAATGTAAAATAAGTTTTGAATATGAATATGAGAAATCATACTTGGGAGCTGTATCTGTATCTGTTAAGTTGGCATTTAAATACATGTTATGATGTGGATTTTTAATTAAGTCTGTTATGTAGATATATTGGGAAGACAGAGAAAAACCGAAGAAATTGTTGGCTTCTCAATTGAAACAGTATAATGTAATACATATAATAAGATATAACGATGTACTATTATGGGCATACCGTTATTCCCTGAAAATAAGACCCTGTCTTATATTTTTCTGAACCCTGAAATAAGCGCTTGGCTTTATTTTTGGGGAGGTTTTATTATTTTGGGGCACATGGAGCAAGATGGGATTCCTCTTGCCATCTTACCTCATTTCCAGCTCTCCCTAACCCTAACCAGAGGAAATGGCGGGCACCAGCTAGGCATGTGGTTAAATATTTTCGGGGAGGGCTTATTTTTGGCAAAACACAGTAGTTAAAGAATTATAATTTGTTTATGTGGTATTCTTGCTAGTATATTATTCCAGTTATAACTGGAATTCTGTTGTAGTCTAGAACTGAAGGCTTTTCAGCATATGTAAATATTATTGGGAAATAAATTGTTCTTGATTGACTCTGGGGAATTTTATTTAAAATTAGCACTTTTTTCCTATAAAGTATGAGTTGGAAATGGAATGGATTTAGCTACCTAAATTATCTCACTATTCACGACACTTTAAATGTTTGGAAAGGGAGTTAAGAATATAACTTGCCTAAAATTATTGAATGGGAATATATGCAGACAAACCAGTTGTTATATATTCATTGTAGGCCATATGGTTTATTATAAAATCTTAGGAATTTGTAGATTAGACAAACACTTTTTAAAGAGTAAGCTGACAGTTCATTTCTACCAATATTTAAAGTAATTTACTAAAATGAAGACTGACAATTTACAAAAATTGGAATAGGGGATTGGAGCCTCCTACGTAGTCAGTAGTGTCCAATTTTAAGAAATCTTACATGAGTTTTTTATGGTTTTAAAATGTAGTAATACATCCAAAAGGTAAATATTTGGTAAGGGCTAAATTTGTGGCAAAAAACCCCAACCGTACATTCTTGGAAACCAACTTATATCATCTTTTGGTCCTCCTCTATTGGTTATTAATATTAAAAATGTAAGAAATTGCCTTACATTCAGTGAAATACAGATTTACCTTGCACAATATCTTAATCAGCTTCCAGAAATATTGGATTAATTCATCCCAAATCAGCTGCCTAACATTTTTTCAGGTTTTACGGCAGACACATTCTCTATTTCCAACTAAGAAAGGGTATATTTAAACCTGATTGCTGCAGCATCACCTGTTCAAGGTTGACTCACCCTTCCATCCTTCCGAGATGGGTAAAATGAGGACCCAAATTGTTGGGGGCAATATGCTAATTCTATAAACCGCTTAGAGAGGGCTGTAAAGCAGGGGTGAAATGCTCTCGGTTCGGACCGGTTCAGCTGAACAGCTAGCGATGGAAGCCGGTGGTTCGGATAACTGGTAGTAATGGCAGTGTGAGGCTCCGCCCACCCACCCAGTCATTGTTACTTCCTGGTTTTTAACCAGGAATCATTACTTCCTGGTTTTTAACCAGGAAGTGATGTGTTTTTTACCCTCTGTGCATGCACAGAGGGTGTGCACCAGGGGTGGGTTCTACTTACCTTTCCTACCGGTTCTAAAGGTGCACGCGTTTCACGCGTGGTCGGGGTGCACGGCGCGTGTGTCTGGTGTGCGTGTGTGCTTTGCGTGCATGCGCACCGGACAGGCACTCCTGCGCATGCGCAGAAGCTTTTTATGACAAAAAAAGTCAAAAAAGGTTTCCTGCGCATGAGCGCAAGCGCGCTCTGTGTGAGGACCGGTAAGTATGGGTGCGCGGGGGGCGGTGGTCCGGGATGCGTAGAACTAGTTCGGTGATGTCACAGCGTCACCACTACCTATTCGCGCGAACCGGACCGAACCGGGGGCAACCCACCACTGGTGTGCACGTGCGTGTGACGCATGCATGCATCAGTGAAGCGAGTGTGCGTGCAGGGCATTTGCACTTCCGAACTGGTTGGGAAGGTAAGTAGATTTCACCCCTGCTGTAAAGCACTGTAACGTGTATATAAGTCTAAGTGCTATTGCTATTCACAGCTACCTTGTGAAACCTTGGTGTCCAAAGGATTCTTTCTGAGCCGTGCAGGCAAGTCACACATTTCAATTGTGGTGATTCACTCTGAATTTGTTCAGTTTCTGGTTATGACAAAGGAAGAACCCTGCCAGCTGAGGAAGAAAGTTTTCATACATGAGCAAAGAAAGACAGTTTTAAGTGTTTTAAAGGAAACGTGTGGTTTTTAAACCAAGCTAGTTGAAACAGAACGACAAGCAGAGGAGGATAACCCCGGAAGCTGTGGTCAGGAGCAGAGGGATGAAACAAGAAACATAGATGCTATTTACATTTGCAACTCTGATAAGTATCTCTGCCACCACCCACTCTACATGCCAGCTTGATCTAACAATGTCAGATTGATACTATTTTGGAAACTTTCCTATTTGTTCCACAGTATAAAGATCAAAGCATTCAAAATCTCATCACAACTATCTTGTTAGGAAAAAAAAACTTATTCAATATTTTTCTGCCTTTCTCTATATGAATGTTACCATAGATAGTACTTTATTGAATTACATATTTGGGGCACCATCTTCCAGGTTGTAATTGGATCTGTCTGCTAAAATTCCATTCCTACTGATCTTCCAAAGCTGTAGTACACTGAATGTACTAACTATACACTGATGTATGCTGAATGGGTGCAGAAAAGTGGCAATGAACAACAATAAGCGACAACCCCGAAGAAAAAGGAGGTTATCCAAGTCCATTGGACAGCTTTCCTAGCTTTTGTTTTAATGAAGTGGTGAGATAGGATGCTAGTTTTTAAACAAAACATATGGAACTGCATTGAAATGACTCTGACCAGAAGTACATTTAATGGTTCTCATGCTTAGATTGTTACTCATTGTCCAGGTGTAGGCTATCATACATGGTCTGCAAAATGCTGGAAAACCATGAAGTGGCAGCAAAGAATTGACTTTTATGTCTCTTGGATGCCATCTAGAGGGTATTCAAATTATAGCTGCCCAGATCTGGAAGCCTAATAAAGCTGAAATCTTCAGTACTCTACAGTAAATTATACCTATATGTTTTACAGAGCTTCCTTTGCTTTTGTTAATGATATGCTTCTATCTTGAGTTTTGATTCAATAAAAACCTATTCATTTGGCTGGTTCTTCTTTATGTTTTGCAAAGCTATCCATTCTTGACCCTTGTTTAGCAAACACATTTACTCTTTAAAAAAAAATGCATTGTATATTTGCTTTATGTAACATTTGCTGTAAAACAAAAACTGAGACCTCTTCCTTTAACCTTCAGGAAAATGTTTAACCAACATCTCCAGTACAGATGGATTTATTAACATTTGCCTGAAATCCTAAGGCCATCTTCCCTTTAAAAAATTTAAAGTTTTCAAAAAATATTCTGAAATTCTGTGCTAAACAGTAAGGTTCTTTCAACATTGTTGGAGTTCCTGTTGAATATCCTCACATGGAAAGGATCTATAACTACCTAGCACTAAAACGACTCCTCAACAGCTTTTAGGAAATCAACTGATTTTTTTTTTTATTTCAACTTATATCCGGCCTTTCTCCAGAGACTCAGGGCGGCTTACAATTTCTTTAAGCACAAATCAATGTGCTTAGCCACAGCCTTCATTCCTTGTATATGCCTGCTTATTAGGGCTTTTGCCCTCCTAAGCGGCATTTTTACAAAGTCAGCTTATTGCCCCCAACAATCTGGGTCCTCAGTTTACCTACCTCGAAAGGATGGAAGGCTGAGTCAACTTTGAGCCTGGTGAGATTTGAACCGTCACTAATTGCAGGCAGCAGGAGCTAAGTGGAAACACTTAGGCAGTGCACTAGCCAAGTGCGCCACCAAGGCTCTTGATTTTATTTTATCAATAAGATTGATACTGTTCACTGTAATTAATATTATGGGCTATGTTAGGAATAAAAGAAAATGAAAAACATAACTAATATTTTTAATGAAAAAATGACGCATTCAAAATGATTATTTCACAAAACACTGTTAAAGAGCAATTTAAATGGTAGGTGAGAGGAACTGATTAATATTTTATTGAGCAACTGTGTGTGAATTGGGCAGCTATATACAGTACATTTTTAAAATAAATACACTCTCCTCCTCTTGAAATGCTTTCATTTTTCTTTCTTTTTTTCCTTTTCCTTTTTTCTCCTATTCCTTATCACTCCCTAGTAAAGATAGTTTTATCATTTGGATAGAAATCATAGATATGAGATCAGGCCAGAAGAAAAGCACACTTGATGTGCCTTTTTCTTGCAACAATTACTCCAGTCATGCACCAAAATTTTGACACTTGATAGCATCTACTTTACAATATCTAAAAAGATGCCTTTTTAGAAGTTATTCCTAGAAGTGCCATTGATTATATGAGTGGGGATGAAGGAAAAGACAAAATCAGAAATATGTTACCCAAGGAGAGATGAGAGAATGTTGTGACAGTTGCATGAAGTGCTCCACTTTGGAGCAAATGCGGTTTGCATCAGTGGTAGAATTCTTTTTTTTTTTACTACCAGTTCTGTGGGCGTGGCTTGTTGGGCATGGCAGGGGAAGGATACTGCAAAATCTCCATTCCCTCCCCACTCTGGGGCCAGTCAGAGGTGGTATTTGCC
>JANHFM010005692.1:36899-47603 GCA_032468115.1 Grayia smithii | reverse complement strand
TCCTTCTTTTCATTAAACTAGACATACCCAGTTCCTGCAACCGTTCTTCATATGTTTTAGCCTCCAGTCCCCTAATCTACATGGGGCTGCCCGTGAAGTGCACCCGGAGGCTTCAACTGGTCCAGAATGCGCCCGTGCAGGTTGTTACGGGAGCACCGTGTTACTCCCGTGTTACACCTCTCCTGCGTGAGCTGCACTGGCTTCCGGTGGGCCTCTGGGTGTGCTTCAAGGTGCTGGTGCTAGTCTTTAAAGCCCTACATGGCTTAGGCCCGGGGTACTTGCAGGGCCATCTTCTGCCAATGGCAACCTCCCAGCATCCTGTGGGTTCCCACAGAGTCGGCCTCCTCAGGGTGCCGTCAGCCAGGCAATGTCGCCTGGCGACCCCCAGGGGGAGGGTATTCTCTGTGGGCGCACTGACCCTCTGGAACGAATTTCCCATTGAGCTCTGGACCGCCCCGACCTTCGCTCCTTCTGCCGCGACCTGAAGACGTGGTTATTCCACCAAATGGGCCAGAGCTGACTTCGATTTTAATTGTTTTTATGGGTTTTATATATTTATATATGCTTTATTTTTATCACTTTTATTGTTATCTTTTAATTTTTGTCCATTGTTTGTCTTTTATTTTGTGAGCCGCCCTGAGTCCTTCAGGAGAAGGGTGGCATACAAGTTTAAAAAATAAATAAAAATAAATAAATAAATAAATAATCATCTTTGTTGTTCTCTACACTCTTTCTAGAGTCTCAACATCTTTTTTTACATTATGGTGAACATTGATGTTCTCCATTTCAGGGCCAAACTCCAAGTAAGATAGTCCTCGACTTACAACCACAATTGAATCCAAAATTTCAGTTGTTAAGTGAGACATTTGTTAAGCGAGTTTTGCCTCATTTTACCACCATTCTGGCCACCATTGTTAAGTGAATCAATGCAAATTGATAAATTAGTAACCCAGTTGTAAAGTGAATCAGGCTTCCCCATTGACTTTGCTTGTCAGAAGGTTGCAAAAGGGGATCACATGACCTTGGGACACAGCAATGGTCATAAGTTTGAACCAGTTGCCAAACATCTGAATTTTGATCACATGATCATGAGGATGCTGCAAAGGTCATGAGTGTGAAAAATGGTCATAAGCCACTTTTTCCAATGCTGCTGTAACTTAAAGAGTTAAGAGCGGTCATTAAATGAAATGTTGTAAGTTGAGGACTACCAGTATTATTGGTTAGACCAGAGGTCTTCAAACCTGGCAGCTTTAAGACTTGTGGACTTCAACTCCCAGAATTCTCCAGCCAGCACAGGACTACCAGTATTATTGGTTAGACCAGAGATCTTCAAACTTGGCAGCTTTAAGACTTGTGGACTTCAGCTTCCAGAATTCTCCAGCCAGCACAGGACTACCAGTATTATTGGTTAGACCAGATGTCTTCAAACTTGGCAGCTTTAAGACTTGTGGACTTCAACTCCCAGAATTATCCAGCCAGCATAGCTGGATGCAGCATGCAGGTGGGTTCCTGGAGAGCTGTGGGCCAGTGCTGGTCCACGGCCCGGGGATTGAGAGCCCTGTCTTAGAGGTATCATTGTAGGATGTAAGTTTTTCCAAGCAAAGCTGCCTTTTGTAGTTGACTGATCATGATATGGTCAATGCCAATGGTGTTCAAACAGTGCTCCAGTTGTTTTGGGCTTGCACCCAAAGCGTCTGTTAGTATTGGTACTACTTTTGCTCTTTTTTTTTGCCACAGTTGTTCTATGTGTATGGTTGCAAGTATTATTTATCCTTATTATCCTCTTTACTTCCCCATCTTATTAGTATTATTTCATTATGATGATGATTATTCTGTTGATTTGCATGTAAATGAAGAGCTTTTGTACCAGAGACAGATTTCTTGTGTGTCTAATCACACTTGGCCAAATAAAGAATTCAATTCAACTTCCTCCAGAAGTTGTGAATGCTCCAACATTCATTTAAAGACATTTAAAGAAAATGTTGGATAACCATTTGTCTGAAGTGGTGTAGGATTTCCTGCCTAAGCAGGGGGTTAGACTAGAAGGCCTCCAAGGTCCCTTTCAATTCTGTTATTCTATTCTGTTCTCTTCTGTTCTATTCTCTTCTATTCTATTCTGTCCTGTCCTGTCCTGTCCTGTCCTGTCCTGTCCTGTCCTGTCCTGTCCTGTCCTGTCCTATTCTATTCTATTCTGCAATGCTTTGGCGGGAAGCCTGGGGATTCCTGCAATTGCACATGCTAATAAAATATACTTTGCTGCATCTCTTGTCATTTTGGTCCCTTATTTAAATTGGGTATTTTCTGCACAAAAGCACTAATACATAAACCATGGTTTAATGAACCATAATAAGGCTTGCACAACGCATTAGAAGCAAGTCTATCTAATGTAAGCTTAGCATCATTTATAAACCCAAGGAAGAGCATTCAGTACATCTTATTCTTAAATAAGCATAAGATTGCAGCTCAGATGAATTAGCACTATGAAGTTTAATCCTCTACAGAGACCTTTAAATGTATATCCCGGTTAATTAAAGCAGAATCCCCACTACTGCCTTCGAGCTTCTTCTAGCCACCGTGGAGACAATGTCAAGTCTGTCCTCATTATAATTATTTTGGCATAAGGAGGATTGGGTGACTGTGGATGATGCTCAAAATTGCTTCCTATTGACATTAAGGAACAGAATGGGGTTTGAGTTATTTTTGTAATGTTTGCACTCATGGTATTTTTTTCCACTGGAAAAAACAAAAGCAAAAATAGAACAGATTTTGCTATGTTTTTCATGTGGATGGCCATCTGGCTGGATCTTTCATTCTAAAGAAATTGAATACGACAACTATTTGATAGGCATAAATTGTAGGACCTTGCAGAAAAAGAGAGAGAGGAATAGAAAAGGAATGGTGCTTCTAGTATTCTTGGACAAAGTAGTCTTCCTCTCTAATCAAATCAAAAGAAAGGGTGGCAGGCATACCTTTGCTTTTTGTTTGTGGAGATGGGGGGGAGGAGGAGGAGGTCTCAGAGGGGTGATTTTACTAGGTTAGATCACAGAAGTACATCTGAAGTCTCTCTTAATTTTAAAGGCTATTTATAAATACTCATGGGCAAACCTGACTATTTAAGATTCCTGTTTTTTCAAATCTGAAATCTGATTGTTCCATTTTTCCATCAGTTGGACAATGGTTAAAATGTCCACCCAGAAATTCAATGAAACATTTGTATGTGCTTCAGTGGTGGGTTTCAAATTTTTTTACTGATGGTTCTGTGGGTGTGGCTTGGTGGGTGTGGCATGGCTTGGTGGGCGTGGCAGGGGAAGGATACTGTAAAAGCTCCATTCCCACCCCACTCCAGGGCAAGGATACTATAAAATCTCCATTCCCTCCCCAATCCAGGGAAGGTTACTGCAAAATCCCCACTTCCTCCTAATCAGTTGGGACTTGGGAGGCAGAGAATAGATGGGTGCAGGGCCAGTCAGAATTTTTACTACCGGTTCTCCGAACTATTCAAAATTTCTGCTACCGGTTCTCCAGAACTGGTCAGAACCTACTGAAACTCACCTCTGCTCTGTAACATACAAATAGTGTATAAAACTTAACATGGCAATTCTCAGCCAATTTATGTACAAATAAGCTACACTGGACCTACGTCTGCTTCAATAGGAATAGGATTACTAGAACTCAGAAGTGGGAGATTCTTGGCTCAATCTTGTTTTAGCCCTGGCTTTAGACCAGGTGCTATATTGTTGCTTCAGTCCCAGAAGTTAACTACACTATTGAGATCATAATAGCAGCCTAGCAGAAATGATTTTTGGAAGGCTTATTGAGGCAATGTATTCAAAGCAAAATATTTCTTAAGACTGAAAATGAACAATGTTAATGCTACATTAACAACTATTTTTAACTTGGCCTAACATGCAATTAAATACATAGATTAATGCTAGAATCTCATGCCTGTTTACCTCAGAGCAAAGTCTAAACATCTGGCTAATCGTGCAGTGAACTATAATAATATAAATGTATATGCCGCCTGATTCCTGGTGAGCTTACAACAACAACAACAACAACAACAACAACAATAATAAAGATGGTAGAGAAAACATACCTGGAAAGAGGTATGAACAAGAAGAAGGAAGGAAAGAGACATCAGTCATCTTCACCAAAGGCCTGGGTGAAGAGTTTTCAGGGCCTTTCAAAACATCAGAAGGTTGGGGTATTTGAATTTTGGGGCAAATCTTGTTCCAGAGGACAGGCACTGCTACAGAGAAGACATATTTCTGGGGTCCCAATAAAAGGCATTTTTAATTGAAGGAACCTAGAATGTGCCAACTTGATTGAAATTCAGAAGGCAAAGTGAAGAAACATAAGGAGGCAAGAAAAGACTTCTATACATTTCTGCCTAAATGTATACAGTAGATAGCAATAGCATTTAGACTTTATAGTGCTTTACCGCCCTCTCTAAGTGGTTTTACAGAGTCAGCATATTGCCCCCAACAATCTGGGTTCTCATTTTACCCACCTCGGAAGGATGGAAGCAGAAGTGGGTTTCAGCAGGTTCTGACCAGTTCTGGAGAACCGGTAGCGGAAATTGTGAATAGTTTGGAGAACCGATAGTAAAAATTCTGACTGGCCCCGCTCCCATCTATTTTCTGCCTCCCAAGTCCCAGCTGATCGGGAGGAAATGGGGATTTTGCAGTAACCTTCCCCTGGATTGGGGAGGGAATGGAGATTTTACAGTATTCTTCCCCTGCCATGCCCACCAATCCATGCCACATCCACCAAGCCACACCCACAGAACCAGTAGTAAATTTTTTTGAAACCCACCACTGGATGGAAGGCTGAATCAACCTTGAGCCTGGTGGGATTTGAACTGCCAAATTGCACACAGCCGGTAGTCAGCAGAAGTGGCCTGCAGTACTGCACTCTAACCACTGTGCCACCGAGGCTCTGAAGTGCCAGGTAAACATATTGCATGCTGTTGCCTCACATTACAGGACTTACTGCGTTTATACTTGATAGCGTGAAGACAACTGTTCTTGGTCTGTTTCAATACAAGAAGCAGACTTCTATACTGTGGTTTCAGATCCCCTTTGCCTAAGATAACAAATGTGAATGGGAAGATATTATTCATATCGAGCTGAATAAAAGCAGAGATCCATTCAGACTTTGTCATTTAGTACCAGCACATCAGAAACTGATCAGAAAAAGAACATCTACAAGGGAGACATCAGGAGTGGGTCAATAACATGATTACACATTACTAGTGTCTTCATGTATCCAAGGGACAACTTGATCATGTTTAGAATTCCAGGCCAAATAGGAAGACTTTTAGACCTAAGAGCTAGGACTGGTAAACTTTAAATATGTACTTTTGATAGGTTCTCCACATATTCCTAGTAGTTCTTGAGAAGATTATACTATACAGTATGATTTATATTCACTGTAAAATATTATGATGGGAAATAATTATTTGGGGAACATACTTCTGAGTTCACTGATACGTTGCTCTTAAGTTTCAGTGCTGTATATACTACAGAAGATTTTCTTGGGCTTATTTGACATTTCTTTTTTTTTTTAAATAACATGCTGCTTAAAAATTCTCCTAGCTATTGGAAGGGGAAAAGGAATTGGAGAGAGGAAGTATCAGTACTTAAGGCAAATCTTTGGCAAGCTCCCAGACAGAAACGGATTTTCATTCTGCAGAGGATTGGAAAAAGATAATTCTGACTGGAATTGCCCAGGAGTTGAACTTTTCAGCATTATGCAAACACAAACTGTATTCCTGTAGCTGCAAATGACTTCATTGAAATTGCAAGTGGTATTGAGAACCATAAAGTACAAGATAGTGGAATCACCATCTAAGGTTTATTCAAGACTACATATTTCAAAACCTTAAACCTGAATTCATTTTGATGAAATGTTCCCATATTTACAGATGAATAAACTAAGAATGCTTGATGGACAAATCTTTCCATAGTTTTAAATTGAGCTAAATGTTCTTGCTCCATTCAGTACACAGCAGTGGTAGGTTGCTCCCAGTTCGGCCCGGTTTGCATGATCCGGTAGCGGTGACAGTGTGACATCACTGAACTGGTTCTCCGTGGCAGGGAGCTGGCCCCACCCGCGCGCCCATACTTACTTTTTTTCTCCATTTTTTTCCTGGTTTTTTTCAGGTAGATTAGTTTCTGCGCACACAGAGCGCGCGTTCGGCGTGCGCACGTGCGATCAAAGCTAGTGCTTGAAGAGAACTGGTAGTAAAGGTAAGTAGAACCCACCCCTGGTATACAGGTAGTCCTTGACTTACAACATTTAATGTTGACTTAAATGACTTACAGTCATTTAATGACTGTTTGAAGTTACAACAACACTGAAAAAAGTGACTTGTGACTCTAATTCACACGATTGCTGTGGTATCCTCATAGTCACGGATCAAAATTCAGACGCTTGGCAACTGGCTCATATTTATGACGGCTGCAGTGTTCCACGGTCATATGATCCCATTTTGTGACTTTCTGACAAAGTCAATGGGAAAGTCAGCTTCATTTAACAACTACTGTATGTTACTAATTTAACAATTGCAGTGATTCGTTTAACAAATGTGGCAAGAAGAGTTGTAAAATGGGACAAATCTCACTTAATAAATTTTTTATTTAGCAACATAAATTCTGAGTAATCAAGGACTACTGTGCTTAGATTCTTTCTTAGCTTCCTGTCCATCCCAGGACATTTCTAAACTTAATTTATTAGATTGAAGTACAAGAGCTAAATTCAGGTAGAGTCATCATCTACATACACCTGTTTCTCTTCCCAAAATGTTTTTCCTTGTCAGAGAAGGGGCTGAAAAGTGCTGGTTTGCCAGTTTCTTGCAGATTTCATTAGTTTGAAGTCCTAGAAGGCACACAAAAAAAACTTTCTATGCAAATGTCAGTGTTCTCCTTATGATTTGTCTGATCTTTTTTCCAGGAAATTTTGTAAGTATGAGGAAGTTCTCCATAGCTATGATGAGTCAAATTACAGCATACAAAAGTATCTGTGCATAAAACCTGGAGTGAAAAAGTAAACTAGGCAAAAGTAAGACGAAAATGTTGCAAAAGGGAAATTCAATTCCCACTGCCAGCTGCTTAAGTTGGCTGCTTATGATTAGCATCTTATTCAAACCTGAGATGAATAACCTGAAATACAACAACGGTATATGCAGTTCCCCAAGCCTTGTGTGCAGTCCTTGGATGACCTTCAAAACTATTCACAAAAATTGTAATTTAGTGAATACTTCTGAATGGAAAAGAATGATGTAAACTATATTTTATTAATTTAGTTTACAGTAAAAGTTTAGAGTACATGAAATGAAATGTTTGTCTTAACTCTACCCACATACCACTCATAGCTTTTAACGTATACAAAGTGAATTCCTTTTTAAAGATATAGAATAGTTTTGCAAAACACTTATATACTCGGTTCAATATATAAACTTTCTGGTGGATTAAAAAATCAGAGTTTCCTACTTTTTGAAACTTTTCAAGAAGTGAGTTTATAGTTTCACCTGTTATAACTCTTACTGAACTTATCAAACATAAGTCCCCTTCATTTGAATCTATAGAATATTGACAGGCAGGGTTGGGCTTCAAAAATTTTAGCAAGGGGTTCTCTGCCCGGTTGCTGGGTGGGTATGGCCATGGTGAGCGTGGCCTAGTCGGCCTCCTGCAGCACAGCGTGGGGGGGGGGCATTTTTTGCCTCCCCAATCTCCGGAGGCTTTCCTCAAGCCTCCAGGAGGGCGAAAACAGCCTCTCTGGGCTCAGGAGGCCCTCTGGACTGCCTTCCCGAACTTCTGGTAGGCCCATTTTTTGCCCTCCTCGAGCTTCCACGCGCGCCTTGCACTTACTTGCATCCAAAATGGGCCGCATCCAGCAGGGTGGGCAGAGCCAGCCAGAAGTGGGATTTGGGGTTCTCTGAACTACACAGAATCTTAGCTCTCCTGAGTCCCTGCGATCTCCTAGCAGCCCACCCCTGTTGACAGGGTTTCGTTCTCTAAAGATCCATGGAACTTCCTTTGAATAACTTACTAGAAACAAGCAGGACCTACAAGGGAAACTTTCAGACTACTGACAGTTTAAATAGTGGCACACACAAGAGAGTTTCTCCAGTGACAGTTTCTCCTGTTGTGTGCCTCTTATTTATACCAGCCAAAAAGAAACAAAATTATGAGGGGGAAGAGGAACTACAATTTGCTGGTGGATGCGAAGACCTTAATGGAAGCCAGCGTCAGTGGAATGTAAGAAAATTATATTCTAACTGTTATGCTGAACTGCTTCTATAACTTTGCTTACACAGAAAACAAATCAGTTACTTCTCAAGGCAAGCTTCAAGGCATAATTGTATACTGCTTACTGTGCAGAACAAGGGTCTGTAGCAGCTGAGTTAGCAGCAGGAATTATTTTAGTGCCTCATTCAATTTGGCTCTGTTTTATGGAACAAAAACGCTAAAACCACAGCTGGGAGGAGCATATAGTGGCTGATCTTTGATCCTAGAAATTGCACGTGCCTCAAGTTATCTGGCAGCATATAGTTGCTGAACGACAACCTGTGTTCTTCTCAAGGCTTTATCTAAGGAAGCAACAAATGTTAATTCTGAAGGACTGCTGGAGTAAACAGAGCCAGGGAAAGGTGAGTAAGGAATAAGTGTTGTTCTCTCCTGCCCATTACAATGGGAAATAGAAGCAGAAAGTATTGTGAAAGTGATGGAAAGACTAGACAACACAGATGTTTGTGAATGAATGGAGAGAGCTGAATGTAATTACTGTGTGGCAGAACAGAGAAAGCATTCTTACCGTCTTCCCATTGTAAATCATATTTGGCCCTGGAAGGCTCCTGTTTGCTTTCTTTTTTTCCTAGGAGATGGTTGAATGACTAGAGATAGAGGGCTGTGCGTGGATTTCCAAACCTACTATAGCTGTTCATTAAAATAAATGTAAGGTGTTGTACCATTATCTCCCCAACCCGCAGACACTCAGAGGTCACTAAACATCTCTTTCTTGGGCAAAATCAGAAGAGGTGAACATATGCCTAAGCTGATGCAGGATCATGAGTTGAAGATAAAGTGAAGTGAGCAGTGGCTCTTGAAAGCTTATGCATTTCTATAATAAAATATGTTAGTCTGGAAAGGTGCTTCCAGACGCCTCCTGATTTTTGAATACTGTTGGTTAACATCTACAATTTATTATTTGTTTAGCATATGATGAGAACATGACAAAGTAAACATATATACACAGGCTATGTAATTATAAATCAAACTTCTGTAGGGTTATTTCTATGGAAGGATTTCTACAATACTTGGAGGCCAGAAACTGTGCTAGGAAAAAAAGACAGCCTTAATGAGATTGTCTTGAGAAATTGTCTGTAATGTTTATTGGGTTGAAACAGAGCCTTTTGGATAAAAGTTCAAAAGACTCTAGGAGAGTTTTAGAACGCTGACACTGAATGTGTGGATTGTGCTCTTGTGTGTAGTTATTGCCAGTATCTCTCACGTGGATAAATAATACATTATAGATACGTTGGACAATTTGAAAGATCTGCTGTAGGCATACCTGGAAGTTAAAAATAACTCCCTAAACTCATGCTCTAATAATATATATCATTTACTCAGGAAGTTGATAAAGGCAACTGCCTGATGATCCCACTGTTTTCTTGGCAGATTCTTTCATATTTCGTGTTCAGATATTGACATTTCAAAGCAAGAGCCAAGCTCCAGTGAACTATTGTTTACCATCTGCAAAGCCCAAGCTGTGCCCCATTCCCTCTGCAGCCCATGACTGTATTTCGCTTTTTTTTTTCCAAATAAGGTCAATGCTTAGCTACATATTGCTTTAGTTAGCAGTAACGATAATTAAAATGTCTCTAATTCCTTTTCCTTAAAAAAGACAAGGTAACTTGAAGAGAATTTTGCACAGAAGATGCTATTCCGGCTTTGTTTTCCCTTGAGTGACAAACTCAAGTGCCTTTCTCGTTTTTGAACAGACTAGAGAAGAATCTAGAAATGATAGAACAAATGAAATCTTCATCGTAAGGATTATTGTGCTTACTTGTATTTTCAATTCTTCTGTTGCATTTTCTAAACTGCAGCAATCCCAAGTGACTCCTGGCAATCCATATAAATAAAATCAGACAGGTAAAACAGATAAAGGATGAAAACAAAGAACAGTTATTTAAAAAGCAATACAAGAAGGATAAGGGTGATTACATCACCATTATTAATAGGGGGACTGATGATGTAATAGCTAAGCTAGTATATAACCCTATTGGTAATGTACAATATGTATTTGAAGCAAGCAAGTGAACAAGGACAAAAATGAGACAATGGTTTTATTTAAAATCTGAATTTATGAAAAGCTGTAGTTATTCCCTGACAAAAAGAGTATTTTAGATCTGAAAAAGGTGCAAAAAGCAATCATTAAAATTATCAGGGATTGAAGCATTTTTCTATGAGGAAAAAAGATGAAAATACTCTGGGCTTTCAAAATGCAAATGATAAAATAATTTAAGCATAGGAACCTGGGAAATTTTATATAATCACGGATGATGAAATGGAAAACAGAAGACCGAAACATTTCTTCTTTGTAAATTTCAAATTGAGATTCTATACATTTCCCTCCCCCACCTTCAACAAATTTCTTATAATGACAACACTTTACATTGGCAAGTATGTTGAAAGTTTCTGG